>PVHP010014972.1:0-38107 GCA_004024765.1 Zapus hudsonius
ACAAATAAGGTGTTTAAAAATAAAACGGTTAAGACTGAAGCTGTTCCTTTTTGTAAATATTTGGTGGCTGGCGTGGCTTGAGATTCTTAAGTTGTTCTTTGAAAACTCTGAAAACGTTACAGCTGTTGAGTCAGGAAATAAGCCTTTCTAACAAAGCCTGCTACCACTGAGTGCCTCAGGTGTTGGGTTCAGAAAACAATCAACAGATCTTGTCACTGCTATGGGGGTCATCCTTACTCATCCTATCCTTGGGTGTTTCCGAGTTTACCCTAATTGTGTGTGGGAGGCGGGGGAAGTAGTGTTGGCAATGTGGGTTGGTACACTTGTTTTCTTCACAAAGCACCACGATCAAAATCAAAACTTGGTAGTCGAGGAAATCTAAATTAATATCTAAGCTAAATGCTCAGAGCATCCTTTCCTAGTGGTTATCCTGGATGCTCAAAAGTTTAGAAGCAAAAAAAGTTCAGAAGCAACTGATTACGTAGGTGATTTTTTTTTTTTTTTTTGAGGTGGGGTCACACTCTATCCCAGGTTGGCCTGGAACTCACTCTGTAGTCCCAGGCTGGCCTTGAACTCACAGCCCTCCTCCTACCTCTGCCTTACAAGTGTTAAGATTAAAGGCGTGTGCCACCCTGCCAGGCCCATATATACTATTTAGAGAAAAATGGTATTTGTTAGCAGAGAGAGAAGGAAGAAGGAAGAAAGGAGGAGGGAATTAATGGGCATGCCAGGGTCTCTGGCTGCTGGAAACTAAACACACGTGCCACTTTTGTGTATCTGGCTTTATGTGGGTACTGGGAAATCAACCTGGGGCTGTCAGGTTTTGCAAGCAAGTACCTTTAACTGATGAGCCATCTCTATAGTCCTGTGTCTCTTATTTCTAACACAGTGTTGGATAAATATTTGTTGGGCTTTTAGAGTGTGATTTTATGGAAAATAAAATTTTATATGAGATTTAAAATGTTGTATTTAATATTTAATAAAACTTTTAATCATCCTTTTTTTGGCCAAGTGAAAGACATTACTTGAAAAAGGAAATATTTTTATAGTCCATCTCGAATGGAGCCTGCTATGCTTTACAGCCTTTTTGTTAATTGAGATAATTTTTCATTGGGTTGAACCCCTCATCTGGTAACAAGCCTCTCACCCAGTATTGTAGTCAACATTCTAGTTGCTGCACAGAAAGAACCCAAGCAAAAGAATCTTATGGAGGAATGGGTTTATTTGGCTTATGGACTCGAGGGGAGACTCCATCCTGGCAGGGAAAATGATGGCATGAGCAGAGGGCTGGACATCACCTCTGCCACAGCACTGCAAACAGCAGCAGGAAAGTGTGCCAAACACTGGCAAGGGGAAGCTGGCTTATAACCCCATAAGCCCACCCCCAACAACACAGCTCCATCGAGGTTGTAAAACCCAAACTGCCATCAGCTGAGGCTCGATCAATTAGAACACATTCGTTTGTTTGTGGGGACACCTGGATCAAACTGTGATAGCCAGTAAAGCCTGCTTTAACAGGTAAGAGGGCCCATGGCACCTCAGTGTCCTATCCATTTACAATAAATTGTGAAAACTCTCTTGAAAAGAAGAAAATCTTGAGCAGTAGTTAAACAGGTAATCTGATATTGAATAGCCTTAGATACTAAAATACCCCCCTATGAGAGAGATTTATTTATGATTATACTGTAGCAAACTTGGTGCCAAATAATCGAATGTAATTCTTTTAAACCACAGTTACCATCGTGAATTAAATGTGGAAAACTTGGGAAGCAAGCTGGTGTGATTTCCTGACTTCCAGCAGGTCTTTTCCTTTTGGCATAAAATCGAATATTGTGTCACATTGACAATATTTGATGCAATTGACTGAAACAAAAACTGGGTAATTTAGAGAAATAATAGCAAAGCTGTGTCCTAATAGCAGGTTACCAGGAAAAACTAAGGGAAACAGAAAGCTTGCTAGCTGTTCGGCTAGTGAAACATAATATCCACTGGACAGACATTGACTTTGGATGCTTCTTTTTTTTTTTCTTTTCCATTTATCTTGTTACGCTTCCTAAGTGTGTCATTCACCTTAGCAAAAACCTGAACTCATTCTGCTCTACTCTATAAATTGCACCAGAATTAGAGTTGAAAGTTACTTGAATTTCTGCCAGGCACACAATTAGGGCCACCTATTAAACTGGTGTTTGTCCTTTTCATTTCTGAATTGTAGCTGCAAACATTACCTATAGGATGGACTTTTGAATTTATACTTACAAAATAGCCCAGATTGTAGCTTTGAGCATTTTGGAGACAATACAGGTGCTCATCTTTTTATTATTTTTCTTTCAATGATGTACAAACCAGCTCAAGGGCATGGTGAGCTTTACCTTGGTTTGGTGTGTAACTGCACCTGTGACATCGTCATCATCACAGCTTCTTGGTTGCAAAGGAGACTAAGACTGGGTAGTACATTGAGGATATTTCAGAGCACAATGGTCAGTGCTAGGGTAAGAGAAGGTATCAGTCATATAAATGAACTGGTGGTGGAAGTTGTAGTCTTTCAGACCCTGTAAACTTTTGCCAAGGAATTAATTATATTAGTTGACCCTTTGCAAAGATTGGACCAGAACTAGAGACAGCTTGTCAAAGCCCAAACTCCTTTATTGGAGGAATGACAGATGTCATAATGTGCATTTTTGGCTTTGCCCTCCCATAAAACTCCAGCAGGTTTGCACCTGAGACGAATGGCGATAAGCACCTTTTGCCAGAGAAGCTGGCTTGTTCAGGAATGGCTAGGCTTAAAAGTCTGTTTCATAGCAGTTTGGAATGTCTGGACACAAGCTAAGGTAGAGCCTAAAGTTCTGTAACAAGGTTAGACCAGGGAGTCTTTCTAAATCCTGAGAATATACTAGAAGAGTTATTTAAGAAGTTAAAAAGAAGTGGGCAACTTCAGTCCTTTGATGGACCTTACTACATTCTATACTTTTGAAAGCTGCTGAATTTCTGATTACAGAGAATGTCCTGCTGTTCTTATTGAGACAAGCATTTAAATTAAGAAAAAAAAATCCAGATACATGGGCTAGGAATAAGCACAGTTGTTAGAGGGCCTCCTAGCCAGTAAGCCTTTGGGTTTGATCTCCCACACTTTCAGGTGGCATATGCCTGAAACCCCAGCACTTAGGAGGTATAGGCAGGAGGTTTAATTTTAAGGTCATCCTTAGCTACCTAGCAAGTTTGAAGCCAACCTAGGCTACATGAGACTGTGTCTCAAAAAACTAAAACCCAAACAAACCAAAATACAACTATAACTGATTCTGTATTAATGCCTGCTATTTAATTTAGGATAATGGTGGCAAAAACAACCAACAGCATTTCTATTTTGTTCCCCCATCCTGTCTGCATGGCAGCCATGCCCACACGCATAAGTCTCCCATCTCCCACTCTGTTGCTCAGCAGTCAATAGTCATTTGAACTAAAAGTTCCAGAGGGTGAAGAAAAAATAAATGCTTGTAATTGAAGCCAGTGGTTGAGGCTGTCTGCAGCATGTTTTCTGAAGGGTAAATGTAGCAGGACTACTTTTATGTTTAAGTATTTTTGAAATCAAGAATAGAGAGAGATTGAATTGGACTAAAAAATAACCTTCTGTGACCTATTTAAGGCTTCAGCCGGGTGTGGTGGCATATGCCCTTAATCCTAGCACTCAGGAGGCAGAGGTAGGAGGATTTCCATAAGTTCAAGGCCACCCTGAGACTACATAGTGAATTCCAGGTCAGCCTGGTCTACATGGAGACCCTACCTCGAAAAACCAAAAGAAAAAAAACAAAAGGCTTCAGATTCTGTGAGTGGGTAACTGTGGCAAGAAACCGTCTTGCTTGAGACATTTTTTTTGTCACAGGGTTGATTACAAATGAAAATTGAGCCACATATATATTATTTTAAATTTGACCCAGTTTCTTGGGTATTACTGAGTTACCTACCTGCCTCTGTACTCGGCCTCTCCCAGTTGCACCTGCTGGGTGGTAATTTCCCAGTCCTGCTGTCAGGGCTTCCCAGCAGGGCCGTTGACTGTCCCCAGTTGGCTAGATTCCATATCAGGGGCACCATAGTCACTGACATTACTAGGAAGCAAGCTTCCTTGAACCCCGCAGACTAGACCAGGGAGCTGAGCAGCCTGGGAGAGGGCTTGACTCACACTGGTGTTCTCCTGTGCTCAGGTAGTTTTCTGATGAAACAAGCTGAGGGAAATAGGTGGAGGGGAGGACAGAGGGAGTTATTGAATTTCATTTATCACTGGTTTCTCTCTGGATTGCCTTTGTTGATTGTCTCTTGCACCAGGAATTCCTCTAATAGAAAGCACGCATGCACCAGGGAATCATCTCGGGCTTCCTTCTCGTGTTTCTGTTGGTTGATCCACTTTCTTCTATAGCTTGATCTGAAAGGAGGCCTAGAGGTATGGAACCTGCTTTCACAAAAACTGCTTCTGTTGTGTAGAAAAGAGATTTTTGGGGTGCCAAGGAGCAAACCCAGAGCCTTGTGTGCGCTATCACTGAACTACATCTCCACACCCCCAAGAGATCTTTATAAACAGTGACTTTTCTGCTGGAGAGAAAGAATACTTACAAGTAAGAGTAAATTTAGCATCTGTGTATGATGTTTGGCAAGGGATTGAGCCATGAATATTTGATACTGTGAATGGAATTTCTTCACCTATTGGCTGGTACTTTGCAGTCACACAGTGGAAAAAGGAAATGCCAATTGCTGCTAGCTCAGATTTGGGTAATCTTAGTGATTGCTTTATACTTCCTGGGCCTCTGTTTCCTTAGCTGTGCAACAGAGTATTCACAGAGCCCTTCTGGGTAAAAGTTACGCAGGGTTGTTAGAGCAATATCATAAGAGTCTTCACTGGCTTGCTGCATGGCATTGTGAAATATGGTATAATTATATCCACTGAGATTCCCTGTCCGTTTTCCCACTCTGCCTCCTGTCCTGCATGTGGACCCAAGTGAATTCTTATTCTTAGCTAAGCCCCCAAAGTCTGATGCCAAGTTTCTTAACCACTCTGGAAGCTCCATAGGATATAAAGGATGAGGCTAGACAGTGTCTTTCGGAGGTCTGTTTAAATTGTTAATCTCCTAAACCAGTGCCAGACCACCAGTGGTCCACAGGTTTTGTTTGGCCAGAAGTGTTGTTACTTTTAAGCATGGAATGATTTAAAGAGCATTTATGTTCTGCTGGTCCCAGGTGTCATCATTGGAACCTTATGCACAGCCACTTAGTTTGAGTGAGATTTCTTTACTTCCTTGAAGGCATCCAGTATATGATTCTTATTTTAAACCAAATGGCATTGGGATGAGTCTGTTCCCAGGTGCATACCACAGCGCCCTGGCACATTGCACATTCTTGTACTCTGATCCTGTTTTCTCAACCTCAGCACCATGGAGAACTGGGCCTGGATGGTTCTGTGTGGGGCTGTGCTGTGCTCTGTAGGGTGTTTAGCAGCCCTCCTAGCCTGCGTTAGCACCCCTCCTCTACTTGTAGCAGACATGGCCAAATACCTCCTACTGGGGGAAATCACCCTGGTTGTAAGCCAGCTGATAGATTTTTAGATGGTTTGAGAACTTTAAACATTGAACCAGGCTTGCATGTTTAAGGATAAATTGGATTTTATTTGGGAAGCCAAGCTGCCCTGCTGTTTTTATTTATTTGGGCAGTTGGTTAGAGCCAAGTAAAGGTCAGTGGGTTAGCCCTTTAGGGTCACTTCTCCATTCTTCCATGACCACAGTCTGGGAGGCCAGCCACATTTTAAGGACATGTCCTTGGTCACAACAGGGGACTCTGTGAGACACTGGAGCTGTGTCAGTGTAAGCCCACCAGAGCCAGTGAGTAAACAACTTTGAAGCCATGGCCTGAGTCAGTAATGTTATCTCTGGATAAGGAGGATGGGGCTTTGGGGAAAGGAAACACAACTCTGTCTGTCATTATTGCAAAAGGCCAAAAATTTTTTTTAATAAAACATCTAGCCTTTAAAAAAATGACAGTTTATCTCAGATCAAGAGTGTGGGAAGTGCCCTAAGAAGGATTATGAGCGCTGCCCTCCACCCCAAACTTGACTCTAAAACTTGCCTTTTCAGTGTACAAAGTGAAAATGTTGTCAGGTTTTAATTAACCAGCCTAGGCTCCTTTTTTGATCATCTAATGCAGAGATAATGCTTGAGAGGCCTGGTTTCAGTTAAAATGTAAACCAGAATTCCTGTTCAGAGGCTAGGTGGGACTTTCCAGGGCATCGACACCCCTTCTCTTTTGGCTTTTTAAACCAGATGGATATCAGGGTTTTCCATGGTGGATTTAAGAAAGCCATGTCTATGGATGCTGACACTGGACATGTGGGATTTTGAGAATCTAGGACTCTCCAAGGTCCCCAGCTAATGCTGACATAATAATATGAAAATACATTTGAGACATGTGAATCTAATTGCAACTGTGTACTGGGGCTGACTGCCTCGTTGGTTAAATATCTAGCATTGTTTTAAGAGTTTTGTGCCCATTTTGTATATTTTAAATTTTTTCATTTACAATCTTGCAGTTGTAAAAGGAAATGTCTTTTATGTGTGATGTACACTCTATGTAATATCCTGGTTTAATTTAAAAAACTGTATAAGCTTATGTACACCATCACCCCCACGATGTTCCTCTGAATCCCAGGTGTCGTCCATACACATAGCCTACTGCTCTCTCCCTCTCTTTCTCTCTCTGTCTTCCATCCATCTATCCATCCATCCATCCATCTGCAACCTAGACCACCCAATCACAAATGCTTAACACCACAAGCTTCCTTGAGATAATATTGGTTGGGAGAGTCATCATGAGTGCTGTCCTAGCTTCTACTTTAGGAGAGGATCTAGAGTCATCTACAAACACTCTGGTTTATTTCACAGCTTGCTTCCCAGCCAGGGGCTTCCCTACTCCCCTGCTTTATGGCTTCACAAAGGTGGTCGGTCTGGTTTGTTTGCTGGTTTCCTTCCAGAGCACATGCAATTTGACAGCCTCACATCCCCACAGAAGATCTTGTCTTTGGCCCAGAGTTATAATGACGGTGGGGGGTGGGGGATGCAGGGAGGGGCTGGGTATAAAGTAGCTTAAAAAAAAAGAATTTCAGACCCAGATTTCTAGCAAGCATAGCAGAGACAAAAAAAAAATAAGTTTCGAAGAAAGATAAATACAGTGATTCATGGACTCTCCCATAAGTCATAGAAGCAACATCTTAAAACATCATTCACTTGTACATTTGTCATGTGAAAATGTTTTTATGTTGGGTGTGGACATTTCAGAATGCTGTTCTATGTTCTTAGAGAGGCTCCCTGCCCTATTTTTCTTTGGAATATAGATGTCACGCTTTACTTAATTAAAGCTTAGCTTTCCCTCTGTGTTTGGTGTCTGAAATAAACACGACCTTGTACAGTAGGCAGAGTCCCTAGTAAAAGGCTCTTGGCCTCCACTGCAGGCTGTCTCATGCTTTTCTTTCTTAAAAATATTTTTATTTATTTGCAAGGAGAGAGAGAGGAGAGAAGAGAGACAGACACAGAGAATGGGTGTGCCAGGGCCTCCAGCTGCTGCAAAGGAATTCTAGATGCATGTGCCACTTTGTGGGTGTTGGGGAATTAAACCCGAGTCCTTAGCTTCAACCACTGAGCAGTCTCTAGTTCCTTCTCTTCTGTTTTTAAGTTTAGAGATATTTTTTTGTTAGATTAAGAGCAGGAAAGAGGAGAGAGGAGAGGGAGCAGAGAGCTCCTGCCCATGAAAAGCAGGAGTGCGTTAAAGCCCCTCATGCTTTTCTTATTTGGAGCATATTCACCTTTTTTTAAAAAAATATTTTTTTTATTATGTGAGAGAAAGGTAAAGAGGAGGGGAGGGAGAAAGAGAGAGAGAGGAAGTGAGTGAGCTCATGAGCCAGGGCCTCCAGCCACTGCAAATGGACTCCAGATGCATGGACCGCTTTGTGCATCTAGCTTTACATGGGTACTGGTGAATTGAACCTGGGCCAGCAGGCATTGTAAGCAAGTGCCTTTAACCACTGAGCAGACACTCCCCCTATAAGAATGTCTTTAGAAATTTTATTTATTTATTTATTTATTTATTTATTTATTTATTTATTTATTTATTTATTTATTTCCAGGCAGAGAGAGACAGACAGAGAATGGGCACCACAAATGAACTTCAGATGCATTGATGCTTTCTTTGTGCATCTGGCTTTATGTGGGTACTGGGAAATTGAACCTGGATTGTTAGTCTTTGTAGGCAAATGTCTTAACTGCTAAGCCATCTCTCCAGCCCAAGAATATCTTTTGAACTTGACTCTAAAACTTGCCTCTTCAGTGTACAAAGTGAAAGTGTTGTCAGGTTTGAATTAATCAGCCTAGGCTTCCTATTGAGCAGCTAATGCAGAGATAATGCTTGGGAGACCTGATGTTTCAGTTAAAACATCCAGAGTTCCTTCTCAGAGGACAGACCATCTCCACCTTTTCAAAGGAATCAGTTATGGAAACAATACTCTGTAATCCCAAATCAGCTTTTAAAATATATACTGTTTGTTTTAAATTGTCTTATCTCCTCCTCTACCCCAGTTCTTCCATAAATACTGGGTTTGAATCTTGAATGGGTATGATTTTCTAATCAAATTTTAAGAAATTTGCTAGCATGGTATGGTATTTAAGGAAAAATTACTTACAAAAGAGTATGTGGCTTTGATGAAAATGTAGTGGTTGCATAGTTTATGAATGAACTAAAGTTCCCTGCATTGAGCATCATGAGGGTGAAGTTCCTGGAATGTAAATTATATCTCAGTGCAGTTTTCTTAAAAAGACAGGCTCAGTAGAGCCCTAGAAATGCATTTTCTAATGTTCCATTTATCTTTGCGTACATCTCAGTTTTTCCCTCTAAACAGATACATCCTATGGACAAAGAATAGTTGTCATAAATTCTTAACATTTATAGAACATCTGAAATTTGAAAAGCTGTGTTTTTAGGAAATTTTCGTTGTCGTGGGATCTGCCCCATGGTTTCTCTCTTCTCCTCTTGAGCTTGGGCACTAGAGGAGAACGCCTTTGTTGTATTGTATACTTGTAGTGATGAGTAAGTTTGCTCTTAGAGATACATTGGCCTCGTCACAGTTTGTTTTAAACTTGTTCCATGTGGTTATTTTGCAGGATTTTTTCCACTGTAGAAACCTTCACACTATAAAAACCATTCAAGTATGAACTCTTGCCTGTAAAGCTGTGTGTTGATAAATTATACATATATATACATATATATATATGTATATATATATATATTTCATTCATTAGACATGTAGCTCAAGGTGTCTCACCTTTAGCAAAGCTCTGCATTCAGAGGGAAATGGCTGAATGTTTCGGCGTCATTTGGAAATAGAACCCCACACAGAGGTAGGTCTTGAGATGCTCTGGTGCTACTGAGCTGTAAGACAGCAGCCAGGCACATTGGTACTCACCACAAACTTAATGGCTGAAAACAGCACCAGAGAGAAGTCTAGGTAGGCCCTGGCAGCATTCTCTGGAAGAGTTTTAGCAAGCTAATCTCCAGGTATCAGCCAAGGTTGCATTTTCATCTGGGGCTCCGGGGAGTCTTCTAGACCCACTGGTTGTTGGCAGAATGTAGTTCCTCATAATACAGGACCAACAACTGCTCGCTAGCTATGGGCCAACTGTCTTTTGTGCCTCGAGGCCTCCCACAGGTCTATACCTTGTGGACTTGAGTTGGCAGCTCACAGTGTGATGTTTGCTTTCATCCATGCCAGCAGGAACACATCTCTCTGACTTTCTTTTCTATAGCAACCAGAGAAAATGCCAATTCTAAAAGGTCTTGCATGATTAGGTTAGGCCCACCCCAGACAGTCTCCTTGGACCATGGAACTTGACATTGTTTTGAGAGGGATGATCACAGGTTCTGTCTGGGGGGAGTTATGTGAAGGCAAGGGAGAAGGGCTTCAGTTAACACTCTGTCAGGTAACATAGATCATGCCAATGTATTTGTGATGACTATTAAAATCGATGCATGGAATTAAAAGTTGTAAGAATGCATGGCACTGTCCACATGCACTTCTAACCCCCTCTGTCTTTCCAATGCCTCCCCTTCAGACTCAGCACTGCCCAGCGCTGTTTTTCTTGCTTCAAGCCACAGGAAAGTGAAGATTGGAAAGCTTAACTTAGTCTGAGAACTTCCCACATATGTGTAGTCCTTTATCAATTCATTACTCTTACCTCTCCTCTCAGCAGTTTTCCCTCAACTAAGATTATTTTAAAGAAAATTCTAGATCTCATGTAATATCATCGGAATACTTCTCACTTCAACATGTATCTCTAGGAAGCCAACACACTTTAAAAAAAACAACTGAAATCCATGATCTTATCTAAAGCTATATTTCAAAAATAGTTTATATTAATTCTTCAAAATCTCCGAACGGCTAGTCAATTTCATTTTTTCCCTCTTTTTAAAGCATTCATTCAACTCAGGATCCAAATAAAGTGCACATGGTGAGGTTTTGTATGTCTAAATATCATGCAGTATTTTCCTGTCACTTGTGACAAGAACTGCATTATTTATTCTGAAGAATTTCCCAGAGTCTGGAACTTGTGGCGCAGCCTGTTTCTCTGTTACCTTGATTTCCTATAAATCAGTACAAATGAAAAGGATGGATTGCTGTGCCATCTGTGTGGTAAGCACTGTGATAGCACTATTAAGCAGATTATTCGCAAGTAGACATGTAGAGTCAGTACATGTAGGAGAGAAGCAGCTAGAGAGCAGTCTAAGGGCTGCACACTGCAGTGAATGGATGAGTTAAAATTCTTCAGAAAATCTGTAATGTGCAGATGTGTTAAGTGAGATTTGGATTCGTTCAGCTCTTTGACCTAGGCATTTTTGTCCAGTTAGGTTTTAGCTTCTTGATAAGGAAACTGAAATTCTTAAGGCAGGAAAGTATTTCAGATTTGTTTTGCAAAGAAGCCAAATCTTAAACATTTGAGGTCATAAAATAATTACTGTTTTATAGTGTGTTATCACTAGTTATTTTGTATCTGTAGGCTCTCTCAACACATATCCTTTGTCCTCAAAGGACATAACAGATCTTTAACACCCTCACCAAAGTAGTATTCTATTAAAAAAATATAACACTTGGGTTAGAATAACTTAATGTGATTGTCACTGAAGGAGAATAGGAGAGGAGGCTATTCGTTTCAACTGCAGTTTGGGAGAGAAGCTAATCCTGGGTTGGGGTAAGGAAGAGTGTAACTTAGAACAACAGATAGCAAACTTTCTATATAGGGCCAGCAGAGAAATGCTTGAGGCTTCATAGGTTCTGATGTCCTGGCAACTGTCTCAGTGCCAAGCAATGCAGCAGTGCCAGAGACCATATGTAAACAAGTGGACATGTCACGTACACAATAGACTGAGTTTGGCTATAGAGGATGCCTTATAGAGCCTGGCCTTAGAACACTCTCTCAGTTTGCAAGTTATATTAGTTGTATCATCATACTAAAATGTCATTAATTCAAAAGAAAAACACTTTTTAAAGGATCGTTCACCAATGTCTCAGTTTGGAGAGTAATCCCAAGAATGTGTGTTTCTGTGTGCATGCTTGGGGGAGACAGACACGGTGTGAAGAAGATGGAAGGCCTGAGTCATTCCCCACAGCCTCCCTCAGTTAGCAATCATCCCACGCAAAGCTCCTGAGCCTGTGTCACCGCGTGGAAGCTGGCGGAACGCTGCCTCATCTTTCTAGGTCTAGGTATAGCATCTGTAAAATGACATGCAGACACTTGTTGCATTCTTACTCCAGTTGACAGTTTTAGGAGTAGAATCTCCACTGGTTTGTTTTATTAAAGTAGTAAAGCTCATTAGCATAGCTTATATTTGTTTAAAAACTCAACCTGACTAATTGCTTAATTCGTCCCTCTCAGTTTTTGTGCTATTCCCTCTATGTAGAATCTGATCTACTTGTCCTTGGTGGATGCTGACAAATAATTTTTGGAATTGCAAAGTTAGGTTCACAAAATTATAAACACATGCCAACATTGTTTCCTCCCCCACCAGTGATTAATAAGGGAACCAGTAAGATGTTAGGCAGTTCACAGGAGAAATGGAAGGAAGGTGTATGTGTCTTTATCTATCTTGTTATTGTCTAACCCAGTCAGAATTATTGAAGTAAATTTGCTGACATACATAAAACTGGTTGATAATGTAAAGGACCACAAAATGATGTGTACATGTCAGGCCTGTTGGATTGCTATGGACAGGAACCATTAAATTATTATAATTATTATGCATTTTTTCAAGTTAATTCCTTTTACCATAGAACTGTGAAATGATCTAGTTCAGTAAGTTCTTAAACTTTTTAGTTTTAATAGTCTTTGACCGTATTAAAGGTTGAGAAAAAAATTGAAGACCTCTAGAGATTTGTGTAATTATCATGTTAAGGCCTTTCTAGGAGCCCCTCTGGATTCTAAGGTGATTGTGTAAGAGACAGGGCAGGGTGGGTTCTGAGTGTGTGAGAAACTGACAGAAGGTAACCAGCACATCTCATGGGATGGAACCAGGATGGGAGGCTTGTTCTTCATGGGCATAAATGCAGGTGGGGCATCGGAGGCAGAACTCTTGTGTGCAGTTGTGTCTGGGAAGCATACCCCAAGGCAAAATGGGATTGGGAGCAGTGCCCAGGCAGGGCAGGAGTATGGTATTATCTGAGGGTGCCCAGGAGGACTGCTAAGGCATCCCAGCAATATACCCAGTGTAGCACCACTTCCCTATGACTGTCACCTATAACAGTTGAGCCTTTGGTTTAGGAACCAGACATCTGGAAAAACTAGCATGTCTTGGCCATTCTGAGGACTGGCACAACAAACCTCTTGGCATCATCGCTGTGGTCCCTTTATTTGGAGGGGCCCCACACATACTGGCTTGTGTCCAGAATCCTGTCATCTTGCTGTCCTTAACTGTTTGTCTCTGAGGATTGGGTGGGGGCTTGGCCTCAGCAGGTATTGGGGAGGCTTCAGGGGGACATAGGCCAAGCCAGCCCCCCTCTACCTGTCTCACCTCCATTCCCTATGAGCACCACATCCCTCAGTTTGCCTAAAGTGAGACATTTCCAAAAATAAAAATAATTTTTTAAAGAGTGGAAAAAAACTTTTGAATTAACAGACCTTAAAATTACGTACTTATTCACTTAAAAATACCAACTATGAAACATTTTTTATGATAGCATGACTTCATCATGAGTAGCAAAATTTCTGGAAAATTTTGTATGTTTGTTGAGAGAATGAAAGTAAAAATGGCACATAGCATCTTAATGTTTTTCCAAAAATAATTTTGAACTCACAAGCACACCGTAAAGGCCCGTGATTCCAAGAACACATATTGAAACCACCAGCCTGATTAAAAACAAAAGAACCAGTAATAACTCTGGGATGTCTGTAAGACCACAGCTCGCTCTTCCCGAGCAGACACCAGTAATTCCTTGCCTACTTGTGAATCCTGGTTGTTTTTCCTGACAGTAGTCCCTTTTCTGAGAAATGCTGCCCTGCCCAGCCCAGCTTGGGGAATTTTCAAGGCTCTTCTGAAGCTGAATCAAAAACTTAACTATTTTGATCATGAAATTAATATAGGCTCACTATGGGAAGAGAAAAAATATAGTCAGGCACTATGATGAATGTGATCTCAGCACTTGAGAGGCTGAGGCAGGAGGATGGAAGAATGAGGTAGGAGTTCAGGGTCACCTGTAAGTGAGTGAATTTGAGACTAGCTTGGGCTATATAAGATTTTATTTGAAAAAAAAGAGGGGAAATTAAACATATGTATATTTTTGAGTCAGGAACTCACTCTAGCCCAGGCTGGCCTTGAACTCATAGCAATCCTTCTACCTCAGCCTTGAGTGCTGGGGTTAAAGGCATGTGCCACCATACCTGCTGAAGTTTTAAATATGATTTTATTATTGTTGTCTGCTCTCTTCAGTGTTCTTTCCCCAAGTAAGTATTGTTATAAGCATGTTTCATGTTATTAAAACTTTTAACACATAGTTATTTTTTTAACATAGTTATTTCCTTTTCAAGTATTGGTCAGGGCAATCTTTCTTGTTTGTCTTTTGAGGCAGGCAGAGTCTTACTATGCCACTCTGGCTGGTCTGGACCTCAGTAGGTAGAGCAGGTTGGTTTTGAATGCACAGTTATCCTCTTGCTTCTGCCCCACTGCTGGAATTACAAGCATGTACCAACCTGGCTTCATGAGGCATTGATTTTTGTCATGTTTTTTTTTTCATCAACATGTTTTAAGAATTTAGATTATTTTCTTAGAACAGACTCTTAGAAATGAAGTAAAAATGTGGTATGGAATTTTGACTTATTTTTTGTTAAGTGTGGCTAGATTGTCTTTCAGAAAGATTTTGCTAGTTAACACTGATAATAACCACAGGGTGTGAAAATACCACCAGTGCCTACAAGAATATTACTATCTTGAACAACTGGCAAATGCTAGCACATTGAATTTTAATTTAAAAAATTTTAAATGGCACTTTCCTCGCTAGACTCTTTTTATTTTTCCCTTCTCAAATTTATCTACCCATCATCTATTTAATTTTGGGAGGGGTTTCTAGGATTCAACCCCAAGCCTTGTATTTGTTGGACATTTGTACTACCACTGAGCTCTGTCCTTAGCCATTTTTTTTTGTGGTGTTTTATTTTGAGACAGATTCTGACTAAGTTTCTCAGGCTGGTCATGACCTTGGCTCTGTAACCTTGAACATATGATCCTCCTGCCTCAGGCTCCGAAGTAACTGGGATTAAAGGCTCTGCAAGTCTCAATGTTTAGGAACTAACTATAAAAGAGATTAATTAGTAAGGTTTCATAAATACAGTAAGCAATCATGAAACCATTGAAAGGAGACTTATGAGATCTCTAAGCACACATAAAATGACCTAAAATATTTCCCTATGATTAAGGGTCTCTGGCAGCACTTCTACACAATTAATGATCTTAACACATTCTTTCCTCATTATCAGAAAATGTAATGCCAGCTCCTGTCGTTTTATCACTAGTTTGCAGTTCCTGAGGTTGCCTGAGTGGTTTTCTGTTCCTAGTGGTTTTCTGCTCTGGCGAGACTAGCACAGAGGTGGCTTTTCTGAAGGCACGGAGAACAGGAGGTGATATGTCGTTTTTCCATTGGATTCAACTTGTTTGGAAGAATAAGGAGGCTGAACAATGAAACAGTCCAAATATTATGAGGAGAGAGGGAGAAGTTTATGTTACACTAGTTTATATGACAAAAGCAATGTTCCCCCGGTACATTTTGTTTAGAAATGGTGTTGTAAAACAGACGCTCACATGCTTAGCTAAGTCTCTTCAGTATTGCCTGTGGGGCAGGCACCTCACGTCACAAGGCAGTCAGATGGCCTTTGTGTCAATTCACCATAAGTCCACATTGTGGAAAAACAGGCTTTCTCTTACCTGAAGTGCTTTGGATTTGTTTTTGCTTAAACAGAGAAATAAATTCTCTTGCAGGCATAGGAAGACTGATTCTAAATGCTTGTGATAACAGAATGCCATACGGTGTTTCCAGCACACTTGGAGAAGACAGCCTTCTCAGTATTATGGTTCTCTTCAGATTTTATGTTTTTGTGGGTGGGAGGATTACTTTGAAGTCTGGCCATTCTGTTTTCATTCAGAAAGACACATTCTCTCTCTCCCCTCCTCTCCTCTCCCAGGACTCTGGCCAGTTAGGTGCACTTGTTTGGGGGAGGCAGATGACCCAGTGGCACAGTGGCTGTTTGGAGAGGGTTTTCTAGACAGCAGGCCTGGGAGGCCAAGGAGCAGGTCCTTGTGCCTGTGCCTATGAAACGTTGCTTCATCTTCCTAGCCTGGGAAAACAGATGTTTCTCCCCAGAAGGTTTGTTAGTTCTAGGCACCATTCAAATTCCAGGTGAATGCTCTGTGAAACTGACCGCAGGAGTAGGATTTCCAAGAGTGCCAAGTGCTTTTCCGAGGAAACAGACCCTGAGACAAAGCGCCAGCAGCAATGGAAGATGGAAAATGAGATGGTTCATCCTGAGTCCCTGTGTCCTCCTGACCTGCAGGGGCAGAGTCGTTTCTGTGGCTGGAGAAATGCTAGACTCAAGCATTCAAACATAGTTTTCTTCTTGATAGTAATCATAATAGTAGTTTTCTTTTCTTTTTAAATTGGTGCTGGAATCGAACCCAGGGCCTTACTTCATGCTAGGCAGGCACACTTGAAACCACATCCCTTCCTTGTTGGAAGAATAAGGAGGAAGACCTGTGAAATAATCCAGATATTATGAGGGGTGAAGGAGAAGCTTATAAGCTTACTATTTTATGACCTTGATTTAAGAAATTAACATTTCTGTCAGTTTCCGAGTCAGCCATTCCTTGTTATAAAGATTTTAGTTTGTAACCACCTGGAAGCATAGTTAGTAACTCCCTTCACATAGGCTTCTTTTGACATGCAGCTTCAAAGATTTAGCATCGTACCTTTGTTTAGCAGGTCTGTTGTGATTTGGTTTGTGCTTACTGAGGTTCTCAGATGTACAACTTGTTTTATTCTGTTGGGGAAACATTTTTAATGCTCAGGCCAGAGACAAAGCATATCATAGAGTAATCCAGCCACATGCATGCGGTACAGTCACCTGGCTGACAGGCATCAGCTCTTAAAGATGAGAGCTTTAAAAATAACTAGTTTAACAGAACGCCTTTATAATATATGTTGTCAATATAAGTAAATTGACATCTCAAACCACGTGTTACCGCTCCCATTGTGGAAGACTCTACGTTGCTTTAGTGTCCTGATCCAGTGGGAGTCACAATTCAGGTCTCTGCTAACCCTCACACAGTAGATGGTTGTCTGGACACAGCCTGGCATGTCAGACACAAGAGACAAGTCCCTTCCCCCACTTCCTATTGCATAGCCATGGAAGACAATGCTTATCACGAGTCTCCTTCTTTCCTTTCCAGCATGGACAAGGTCTCCATTACCTCACAGCACATTCGGAACTCGTTGTTGAGGGATCTCTCTGGTTTGGCATTAGTGGTCAACTCTAAAATCTATAAGGCTATCATTTGTGTTTATTCAGAGATCAATTTGCATTGTGTAATTCAAGTGTAATATTGCTTCTTTGTAAGAGTGGTTCTCAGTCGAGGGTGTGCTGTTGGTTTTTCTTTCCTTCCCAGTATGTCTGCTTTAAACTCATACATATTGAGGTTTCCCAGACAATTTCAGTTTGTAAATGACTTCGCAGCAAGAAGACAGAAAGCAAGAGCAACTATATCAAGAACTCCCAATGATTCCACCAGGTTATCTGTGGCTGATTAGATCAGTACCCCAGGTGGTTCAGGGGTTACCTTTTTAGGGAATCCTGGGCAACTGCTGTCTGACTAGCAGCCACTTTGTGCCTGCTGCTCTCCCCTGGACCTTGGAGGATGGAAGCTGACTCCACCCCCAGCTGTGAGTGCCCGCTGTGCTTCTGTGGAAAGAAAAACTGTTGACATTGTGCTACCAGGGGACACCTGCTTCTCCATCTTGCTTTCAGGCTTCAGGGTGCAGTGTGTATGTGTGAATGCTGGTCTCCTTGGAGCCTGTTCTTCCACTACTTAGGGCAGGTGAAGGGAGGTGAAGCTTAATGTTGATCTTGTTTTCTTTTAAAATAGCAGAGCACTGGGCTGAAGAAATGGCTCAGCAGTTAAGGCACTTGCCTCCAGTGCCTAAGGCCCCGGGTTCAATTCCCCAGTACCCACATATGCCAGACCCACAAGGTGGTGGCCCTGGTGTTCTCTCTCTCTCTCTGCTTGAAAATGAATAAATAAAATATTTTTTAAAATAATAATAAAATAGCAGAGTGCTCATACTGACATCTAAAGACTTCCTTCTTTGCTCCCAGGGCCTAGTCCTTCTCTGTCATGTCCGTGACATGCTTTGTCTTGTCCTGGTTTTAAGCAGGCTTGCTGTTTCTTTCCCCCCTCACACCTTCTTCATTTCTCAGCTGTAGTTCCCTGTTGCCATTAGGAAGCCGTCATGCTGTCAAGATACTAGTGCACTTAATGTACTTCCTGCCTGGATTGTTGGCACAAAGCCAACTGTGGTTCCTATGTTGTCTGCCTCAGTTTGCCTTGGAAGATGGGGCTATGAGTTTGCAAGATTGCTGTGGTAAGTGTCAGCTCTGTCTGTACCTAGATGGTACTCTTCCTCTCTCCTGTGTGCTTGGGGTAAGTTCACCAGGATTGGTGTGGGATGTTAGATGTTTCCTCTTTGGATTCTTTCAAGGCCTTGACAGCCTGCTTGCCTTCTTGCCACTCGAGATGATCATCTCATTTGTAGAGATGTTTTTCTGTTAACTGTGGCAAAGCAAAATGTTCCCTCTAGGCAACAGTTCCAACCTCCTTTCTTGCCATTTAACTGAACAGAAATGTCACAGCCCCATGACAAGCAACCACTAATCTGTTTTCTGTCTGTAAGGATTGGCCAGTTCTGGACATTTTTATACATCGAGTCATATAATACATGCCTCGTCATTTAGTATAATATCCTTGAAGGGTCATCCATGATGTGTGATAACGTATTAGTGCTTCTTTTTTATTACAAGGTAATATTCCATTTTATATATATATACCACATCCTGCTTATTTGTGTTTCTACTCTGGCTGCCATGAATAATGTGCTGTTATCAACACTTGTTTAAGTTTTTGTATGAACATGTGTTTTCAGTTCTCTTATGTAAGTACCTAAGCATGGAAGTGTGGGGTCATGTGAAGACTATGCTTAACATTTTGGGGAACTGCCAAACTACTCTCAGAGTTTTCCACGCCGTTTTATATTCCCACCAGTAACAAATGAAGATTTTGCCACATCTCAGATGTTTCCTAAAAACTGTATTTGTGTGTGTGTGTGTGTGTGTGTGTGTGTGTGTGTGTGTGTGTGTATGTATGTGTGTGTTTACAAAACATTTCCTCTTACTTGGTGGGCAAGGGAGTAGGATGATGAATGACAATTTTGGAGGAAATGTCACAAATGAAAATCAAATAAATTACTTTCCTAATGGCTCAGTTGCAGCTCTGGAAACCTTTCAGCCTCGAGCCTACAAACCTTCCTGTTTGACTGGTTATGACATTACCAGGAATTTTACTTTCCTGCTTTTTTTTCTCCCTGGAGGAAAAAAAGAAATATGTCTTTTCCAAAGCTAGAGATGGAAGGTTCAAATGAACATAAAGGACCCCTGATTTATTAGCAGTTCAAAGGGAACATGGACTTGGTTTCCCTAAAATCCCTCTCTTGGTGCTTCCCTCGCTGTTCTCCACCAGAGCGTAACCCAAGAGCTGAATCAAGGTCTGTTCAGTGGGTGTTTGGAAAAGAAATGCTGGCTGGATGCTAGTCAGTTGGCTCTGGCTGTTGGCAGGCTAGCCACAGAGCATGCTTTTTGCAGGCGGCAAACTCTGCCGGCTGCTTAGAGGCTCATGCCAGGCTGAGTGCAGACAAGGCCTCTCTTTATCAACCATGGTGGTAAACAGGCAAGTCCAGGGGTCTTGGAAATGTCTGCTGTACAAGTGGTAGGCAAAACCCTATTACTGGGCCCTGTGTAACAGACCTAGAGGCTCGGGTAGATCCAAAGGGAACACCAAGAAATGTAGTTTCTGATAGACACATATGATAACTCCTACTGTCTTCCGGGCACAGTTGATGAGTTTGGACATACGTTGGCAGGAAGCCACTAGGTTACTTTGCCTGCTAAAATGGCAGTGTAACTGAGAACAGTGGTCCCTTAAGACAGCCTTTCTTGAAGTACCCTCCATTTTGACCCTTGCAGAGCAGATCTTGACGAACAATGGGTTTGTGTGTGAAGGCATTCCCTCTAGGTTTCCATTCATGCCCCCCTCACACACTTGTCATGAACCGCTCAGTCCTGTGGCTGGGTTGTCTATGTGCCAGGATGGCTCGGTAAGGTGAATATTGTCCTCCAAGCCTTCGCAGCCTTAGTGTGGCTACCTCTTCCTTGAGCTCCATCCTGACATAGCTCTCTGACTCCCAAGGGTTCCTCCTCCAAATGCCTATTCAGATCAAGAGAGGACATCCATGTTCCTGGTTCCACTTTATAAATAGCTGCCCAGCTCAGGCATTCTCTTCCAGTATTCTGTTTCCAGTCTTTGATCAATATTTTGCTTCTGTCAAAATGAGATTGACCCTAGCCTCATTTTTGTTGTGGTGACACTTTTAGAAAGGTGCACATTAATTAAAGCCATGTAAATTATCCACTCCCTTTTATTAACTCTATCAGTTTGTAAAATAAGCCAAAAATTTAGTATATTTATTTTGTGGGTCAATTTCATCATGAGATGTAGAAATACTAAAGTAACTGCTATCTGTTTCCTAGCTAACCCACTCTGTGATCTCTGTAGTAGTGTATTTGACCTATTGGCGTAAATTGGAACTAGAAGTTAATTGCATCTTAAATATGCGCAATATGTATTTCTTTTGACTTGGTACTGCCCCACCTAGGCTTGGAACTGATTAAAAGTTGACAATACCTTCCCAGACTCTTCCCCCAAGTAGGAAATAGTTGTAGCTTTTAATTTTTTAATGGATGTTTGAAACATAGTTGTTCATCTTCCACTGTTTTTGACCCGATCTTGGGAGAAAAGACTGTGTGAAGAGGGCTGATGGGGGGAGCTGGGTAAAAGGGCTATTCCCAGTCTGCATCTGGGCCTTGGTGCTTACCACAGTGGGCTTTGAGAGAGAGCTCTCCTGCTCTGTCACATCACAGGTCTAGCTCCCTGTGGGTGACAACAACTGATTTCTTAGGGCACAAGGATTTAAATTATCTGGCACTAGTCATTGTAACCCTTCATACAGCTCCCTTCAACTTAAGCACCACAGTACAGTTTTACTACAGAAAATCTTTCTTTTATGTCTTTTTGACATTTTCACCTTTGACTGGCTTCAGTGTATATCAGCATGGTTTATAGCAGGAGCTAGAAGTCCGAGATTTGATTCTTTTAAATAAAATGTTTCCTATGCTGCCCACATGCTAGCCACCAGCAGTATGCGACTAGTCAAGCTATAACTAATGAATTATCAGTCTAACTTCTCAGTCATTAAGTACATGTGAGCTGGTGGCTGCTAGCTGCAGTCCTCAGTGCGCACTCTGCTGATGCAGAAGGTGTCTTAGTGACTTTTCTGGGCACTGTGACAAAATACCTGAAAGAAGCAACTTTTAAGGAAGGATTGCTGAGGGGGTGGCACATGCCTGTCACCGTACTTGGGAAGTGGAGGTAGGAGTTCAAGATCATACTCATATACTTAGTAAATTCATTTCAGCAGGACTACATGAGACCCTGTTTCCAAAACAATAAATACCCTTTAGAAAGGAAGGACTTCATTTGGTTTGTGGCATGATGGTGAGGAAGGCATCCTGCTCACATCATTTCAGCAGGAACATGAGGCAGCTGGTCATGTCCTAGAGGCTGACTTGAAGGCAGGGCCCAGCTATAACCCTTAAAGGAACCTACCCCTCCCCGCCTTAACCTACTTTCTGCCAAGGCCTGAGTTCCAGAAATTCCACAGCCTCCTAAGCAGCACCACCATCTCGGAACTAGGTGTTCAAACACATGAGCCAATGGGAGACATTTCACATTCCAGCTGTAATCAGGTACCAGCAAGGCACTAATCATAGGATCACAGTTTGCTTAGCTTAGGTGAGTTCAGGTCCTAGAACAGGGTGGCTTCCTGTCCTAGCCTAGAAGGGGAATAGTCCACAGACTTGCTTTATTGCATTTTCATTGACTCATGTTTCCTGGCGGTCATTTCATTTGTTTCCTCCTGTGAAATTTAAGTTCAAGTTAAATATGGTTCCTGTTATATGATACCAACTTGTGATTTTTTAAACTTTATTATTGGATTCATAAGGGTATTAATATCCCCTTCCACTTTTTTTATACTGGGTCTTATATAGCCCAGGCTTCAATATCTAGCTAAGAATGAACTTCCTGCCTCTACATCTAAGTTAAAATGAGTTTCTTATACTTTGAGTAGCATCTGGTAAATTAGTTGATATCTATCAATCCTTTCTATTGGAACTGACATTTCTAATTCCATATCTCAGTTGTATAAAGACAAAATTATGCTAAGATTAGATTATCATTATTGATTGGCCTTGATTCTAAATGTACACATGCATTTAAGTTTCATCTTAGACAGTGTCCTTTTGGGGAGTTAGATTTCATTTGGCTTTAATATAGGTCTGTTGGCTTCTAGTTCCTTGGAGACATTTTTATGTTTGGATATTTGTTAACTTCATTTACCATGAAATTTGAATTTATAGGTTATGAAGTTATAAACAGAAAATTGGACACAAATCTCCCCTTTCCCCAACCTCCACACATGACTGCCAAATTACTAATGCTTTTGAGTGTTTGATGTCCATGGGTTGAAACTGTATGCCATCCATTTGACACAGTCACATAAAGAAGTCTCTAGTGAAGGAACAGAGAAGTGACTGTTATCAGAAAGAACCTTTCTTGTCTATGAGAACGTTCTTTCATTTTCATTAACTTGATTACTTTTCAGTGGCCTGGGAATGCCCATTTTTTTCTCTAATGTTCTGTGGTAGTGATGGTGTTGTGTCAATGCTGAAATTGTATCTCTGTAGTCCTCTTCATACTTGGGCTTGTGTGTGATATTCATGTCCACACCCCATCACTAGTGGTCTTCATAAACTTTATAGGTGAGCTTTCTCTCTCCTTCTTCTCTCAGTAGCCTTTTCCCGAGGGCTGGAAAAAAATGACTCCTTAGCAATCAGCCCGTGCTTGGCCCAGCACTCTGGGGAGAGTGTTGGTGTACTGTAGTGAGTACCTGCTTCTTGTTCCTTGCATCTTCTGAGTGAATGATTAACTCCAGAGCAAACATGCTCAGTGTGTCTTTTCATTTGTTCTTATTTTTGCTAACATCTTAATGTGTTAGAATTTGCATTTTCTATTAGAATTCTTTTGCTTAGTTATGATTGATGATCTCTCTTAGGATTTGCTCATCAATCATACCCATTACTGCCATCAGCGAAACAGAACCTATTGGAGACATTTAGCTATGCAAGAGGGGACTTGAGCTAGAGAATCAGGAAAGGCCATATCAGTGGCTCTGAGTACGAGGGCCTAAGAACTGGAGGAACCTGTGGTGATACAGGGTGGCACTAGCGACTTCTTACGAACGGTCACTTCTTATATAACTTCATGGCCTGTTTAGGCTCATAATGTGTTCATCAGTTCTGTTTGGTGATTGAGTATTTCTGTGTACACCCAACTTTATGGCTTTGGTGGATCAGATTACATTCAGGTTACAATGGACAATTTAGGTTATATGGTGACTTGTTGGTCCATGGTCAGGTGTTCAGTTTCTGTGTAGACCTGAAAGGAGAATTACCTGTGGATGTAACTCAGTGAGTAAGGAGGCTGCCAAAACAGCCTTCCCATATTTCCATAGCATCGCCACCAGCCGCTGACCTCTCTGGCCCCTTTGGGTTTACTGACTCAGAAGGTCAAAGTGGCAGAGCAGCTTGCACAGCAGCTGGACCTTTTGTGAAGTCTCCTCTTGTCCTGAGTCCCACTCTACTAGCAGCTTCTCAGGCCACTTGGTTAATAGCTAGGGTAACACACCCATAGGGAGTGCACGGTCTTCAAAATCCAAATAGGTCCTTAAGACATGGTAACTCCTTCCTGCTTATAGGAAGGAACACATGCAACAACTCATCTTTCACCTTAAAAAGGGGACTCTTGACATGATACACACTATCGACCCCCGAGAAACTTCACTGAGGTAGATGACCATGAACTTCTACCCTCTGACAAGCTGATGTTTTATCAGTAAATCTATAGTAGTTGCCACTTCTTGGTTACTGGCTCCAATCACATTGCTGTCAGTGTGATGGAACAGTGTGATATCTTGTGGAAAGGAAGGCCCACTACATCCCTGTGGACAACAAAGGCATATTGCTGCCCTCGTCAGCTCAAAGCAAGCTACTGCTTCTGGGCATTATGGACAGGTTTGGAGAAAAGTCAATTTGCCAGGTCCATGGTTGTAACCTAGGACCTAGGAGACATGTTCATGTTCTCAGGAAATGAACCCACATCTGGTACAGTGGCTAAATTAGAATCCAAGATTGGTTAAGATTATGGTAATTATCTGCCATTATCCAAGGCTTATCTGTCTTTCATACAGGCCAGGTAGGAAAGCTGAATGAAGACCTGGTGCGAATCCCCACCTTGGCGGCTTTCAGGTCCTTAATGACAGCACCTAGCTCTCCATCTCTCCAGGAATGCAGTTGCTTTTGACTTTCTGTCTTTCCAGGTTGGGGTAGTTCCAGTGGCTTCCATTTGACCTTTTCCACAGTAATAGCTTATAAACATATCTTGTCTGATTTCATGGCTCATAGCCAGAGACAGATTTATGTTAGTATGGCTGATCGGACATTGGATTCAGATATTTAGATGAGACTCTACTTAAGACTTTTGAGTTGATGCTGGACCAAGTTAAGACTTTTGAGGCTATTGAGATGAAATGTATATATTTTGCATGTGAGAAGGACATGAATTTTAGGGGAATATTTGGTGACTGTTACAGTTTCTATATGTCCCTCCCTCCAAATTTGTATGTTGAGTCCTAATGTCAGTATTAGAGGCTGGGCTCTGAGCCTCGTGAGTGGACCAGTAAAAAAGAGGCTTCAGGAGGTTGCCTTGTCTCTTTACCATGAGAGTACAGTGAGAAGGCACCATTCTATGCACTGGAAAGCAGAGACCAGATCTGTTGGCACCTTGATCTTGGACTTCCCAACATGAGAAATTGCAAGAAGCAAATTTCTATTTCAAAGCTTCCTAGTCAAAGGTACTTTGTTGTAGTAGGTTCAGTAGTCCATCTGCTGATAGGTAACAGTTCTGAGGCTGAAGCCAGGCATGGCTGTGGGCAGTGAGGCAACACTCAGTGGTTTTTGTCCCCTCTAACCATGTGGGATGTGGGCCTTAACCCTTTGATTTGCCTGTGCTTTCCTGCTCCCATACAGATTTGTTTAGCTGATTTCTTTATTAGCTGGTGAGGACTCTTGTGGACTTCAGGGTCCTAGTTTGCTGAGGGTGGCGGGGTGCAGCAGAGTGCTGCATTTGATGTCAGAGATCTTGATTTGAGCCTGCTCTTGGTCAAGCTTTGCCATTGCTGGTTCTGATTCTGTGCTGGGTTGGATCCCATTTTCTACTCTAAAATGAGCATTGTGTGAATGTCTTTCCTGACTACCTAGAAAGGGCCTCTGCCAGTGAATGGAAAAAATAGTCATTTTGCATAATGCTATAAATTGTAAGACCTTTGCTTTTTAAAAGTAATAATAACTTGGCAGTGTATCCCCATGGGCTAGACTTACACTCAGGGAACCATCTTATTGCCGTGACATGACACTTCATCCGAATGGCCCTGGGGCAATGAGAACAGCTAACTCAAGGAATCAGATGGAAAACGTGCTCAAAATGTCTTTTGGTTGTCTGATGATAACTTTTTCTTTTACATTTCACTGGTCAACTTGATACTTCCTATTACTATTTATTTTTTCTTTTCCGTGTGTGTGTGCACCTGTCTATAAGAACACCTTTGAGTGTGCCGTGCATATGCCATACATGTGCTATGAGTGTGGAGCCAAGGGTTGTTATCAGGTGCCTTCCTCAAATCACTGTCCACCTTATTCTTTGGGACAGGGTCTCTCGCTTGCTAGAGCTCACCAGTTTGAATAGACTAGCTAGTTAGCAAGCCCCGGGAATTCCCTGTCTATCTCCCCACCTCATGCACTACCACATCCCACATTTTATGGGATACTGGGGATCCAAACTCAGGTGTGTGTGACAAGCACTTTAGTCACTGATCCATGTCCCCAGCCCCTTCATATTACTTTCAAGTAGTTTGAGCCTGGAGTTCAGCACATTTGTCACTAGAGTACTTTTGGTAGAGTAGGACTTCTAGTTGATAGGTGGATATTGCACTGACACCTACCTCTGATTCATTGCCATCTGTAGGGAGTTGGCTTGTACCTCTGTAAGAGCCATCCCTGTATGTATGTATGTGTATGTATGCATATATATATGCATATATATATATATGGACGTGAAAGCTGGAAAGCACGGTAGCTCTGAGGATCTGGTGGTCCCAGGACAAAGTGTACTCACCCCATCTGAGAGCTCTGTTCAGCATCAGCACTTTTTATTTTTTATTTTTATTTTTGGTAGATTGGGGAAGGAGTAGGCATAACACTCAAAAGTGCTGGGTATTAAGAAAAGGGGCTGGGCCATCCCTGTAAATCAGTCCTGGGCAAGCAAAACCAGCATATTTCAATTCTCTGAAATTCTGGGTATATTTTGACTGCTTATCCTTCAGTATGGGTTAAACTTCCTTTCCCTTTTGCTAAGAGAGGAACAACAGTAGCTGACAAAGATCCAAGAGGGAAGGGGCATCATTGGATTGGAAAGCATTTCCTCTGAAAATACATTTTGAAGGCCTTTTCCTCAGAATCTGAGAGTGGGTTTGTGATGGTTTGTGATGATTTTCAATGATAGGACCTAGAGTCACTGAGGTAATTTAGATTAGGCATGCCTGTGAGTGATTATCTGGATTAGGTTAATTAAGGTTGGAAGACACACCTTAACTGTGGGTGGTACCATTCCGTGGTCTGGGATCTTGGACTGGATAAAAAGGAGAGATGTGGCTGAGCAACTATCTGCTTCCTTGCTGTGGACTGAATGTGACCAGCTGCCCCAAACTCCTGCCCTCATGCCTTCCTCATGACGGACTGTGACCTGGGACTGTAAACTGAAATAAGCTCTTCCTCCCTTAAACTGTTATTTGTCAGGAATTTTTGACTCAGCCTCTAGGAGGTAACTAATACAGGCTTGTGGCCCTCAATAGCATCATCATGTAATCATGATGGTCAGTAAGTGGCTGGCCCTGCCCAGCTCCAGTCACATAAGGTACAGGGTAAACAGTGTCCCCAGGGTTGTGCAGAGTCATGATTTCTCCTATGCCACATCTCTGCTTGTATATGTCTCATTCCACCCCCTCCACACTTTCCATTAATTAATGTATCATAAGTTTGTAGACTCACCAGTAACACAGCCATCATTTTTTATTGAAATACTGGTTTCTCCAGAATCAAATTAATACCTGAAAAGTCTTCAAAGTAATAGTCTTGTGTTCCATTTTCAGCTTCTGTTTCTCTCTATTCCTTACAGACACTGTTTTGCCTCTTTAAGCTGATCCACTGTACAGAAATGGGTTTGCATGTCAATAAGGAAGGTGTGGTAGATCTTTTCATTGTCCTGCCTCTGTTCCTTTCTCCTGAAAGTGTACATTCAGAGAAAAGGATCCCTCCAGCTCTCCAGTATAGACCAGCTATGTAGGTCATCTTCTAGGCATCTTGCACAGCTTAACCCAGACAGCTGGCTGTGAGATTGCGAGATCTGTTTTCGTGAAGATCCTGAAGGATTTGTTTAGGATGACCAGGTATTAGCGGTGGAATTTGCAACTGTAGTATTTGCTAACACTTAACATTCTTATAGTATTTGTTCTATGTCTTGGAGACCATCCAGGTCTGGAGTTCCTCCATGTCTCATCTCCATCAGCTGTAACTTTATGCTGGTTCTACTTTGCTTTTCCCAGTGCCCCAGACCCCATCTTCTAGGCATAGATGAAAGAAACCATTCACCCTGCAAGTTCTTCCTCTAAGCTTGATTTTGAAGGTAGATGTGCTTTAGAGTGTTGGACACAGAGGAAGCATGCAGTCAGTGTGTGTTGGGGTTCAGTAGAGCACCCAGATGAATGGGTGGTCCTCCCTATCTCAATGGTATTCGACACAGTGGGACTCTGACTTCTCATCCCCAGTGATACCACTGTCCTTATCTCTGCCTCCTACAAATACCCTTACATGACTTAAGATGTGAGACCTTTTGGCAGGTTTTTGTTTGCTTCTTTTCTTTGTGCAGTAAGATTGTAGTTTTTGATTTTAAGTAGTGTGGAAAAAAAGAAATAAAGTTGTCTTTTTGCACCTGCCACTGGATCGAGGTTTACCTGTAATTGGACACGTCGTAGAACATAAAATTGAGTTATTAGTAAGTACCTTTATTGGAAGAAATGCTAGAATTACAATGTATTTCAATCCACAAGTATTTTTTTTCTGACCACTTTATAAAAATACTTAATGGAATAGAAAGACAACTAGGCAGCAATAATGAAATCTTCTAAATTTGTAGCATGATAGGGTAATATAATCACACTGTCATTGTTTTGTTATTCATTATTTATCTTTCTTTATGGAAAATAATAATTATAATGTTTTCATAGACAGAATTCCAGGGATCTAATGGTGGTTTCCTGTGACATAAGTACGACATTGAGATGTTTTACCTAGAGATATTTCAACTTGCATAAGATTTAGTTATGATAATCTTGTCCGGCTCTTCTTTCCAAACATAGAAGAAGGAAGGAGAAATTATATTTTTACTGAAAATGGTTTGGAGCTGAAAATGGTTTGGAGCATCAGTTGGCTTTTGAAGAAATCTGGACATTCACTTAACTCCGACTGTTTTGTCTTCCCACACATTTGAAATGAATGCAAAAAGGAAAAATACCTCTGTAGAAGCAGAGGGTTATTTTTAGATTATACTCCTATTTTGGGTTTCTTAGAAATTTTCCCCCAGGGCCAAGATCATATTTGTGTGCTGTGCGTGATGACTTTTCCTTATTTTCCTCTTACCAGAACCACCTGGAAGCCAGCATGCTGCTTGCACATGCTAGTTCCCAAACGGAATGAATTCTGCCTCCTCCTTTACCCACCTTCCCTCACGCTTTCCCTGCCCAGAGTTGGAGATCAGAGGTCCTTTGCTCTGGGCTCACCTCTGGTTTCTGTTGGTTCTTCCTCCTGGTTCTTAGTGGTAGTCCGTTCTGCTGATAGTGTGAATACTCACTTTCATGCCCATCCCCTTCCCCAATCCCCCCAAGTTCTAAAACACCTCAGTTTTCCATGTTTTTTAATAGTAATGTTTAGAAAATGCTAGAAAAGTAGTCTAATAAATTCCTTTTTATGAGGATTGAATTATGAATATTTGTAAATCTAATGCACCAAAACTAAGACCCAAGATACAAAATCATAACAAATTTAATTGCAAGTCTCAATTGGCTGCCCCTCCCTTCATTCAAACTATACAGTGAGAGCTTCCATTGGGTCATAGTCTAAGAGTTTTGTAAGGTAGGAGTAAGAAAACAGGTTAACTTGTTTTCAGGAAAAACTGGTCTGTCTGGCGGTTTATTTATTTATTTAAAGCCTTACAATTGATTACGTGGTAGTTAGCAGGAGTGACTCCATTTTGCTTGAGTCATGCTGGAGCGCAATCTAAATTGTGGAAACAAGCTGATCTTGAAGCTTCTTCCCAGAGTGCTTTGCCCAACCATCATCAAGTGGGTCTTTATGGAGCAGGTGATGGTTTTTGTGGTTTGTTTTCCATAATGTTTAGAGGCCTGGAAGCCCCTGTGAATGTCAACTAACTTTTGATTTTGGTGAGTCTCTGGCACTGAACTCTACCTTCCTCATACAAGCCTCCAGCCCTAGCTTTATAAACCGAGTTGTGACCTTCCATGGGGTCATACATCTGAATGTGAGGGTTGGGAAAAACTTGGCAGCAATAAGGATTTCTGAATGTTCAGTGATCAAAAGTTAATTCAAAATTAAAGATATCATAAACCTAAGATGTTTTTGACAGTGCTCACCTGTGTCATATCACAGGCCTTCACTGCAGCCTCGGCTTTGAACATATGGCATGTGTGCTGTGCACTGTGTATGCCGGCACTCCAGGCTATGCCAACTAATGTCTCTAATCTGAGCAAAGGTGTTTCAGACTATTGGATGCTGTGAATTACAATGTCTACATTGTGCAAAAAAAACCCTGCTTGTTTAGAAATATAATGGGTTCATTATGGGAGATAAAGGCAATATTTTTCTTTTGTAATAAGTCTTCAACATGTAAGTATGAAATTAGCATATCATTGTATTGTATTGTATTATATTAGAATGTTTGATTTTGAAGATTGCTATTTGGGTTGCTGATGTGATTTTCATACCGATCATCAAATGAATTTTGGGCTTGGTCTTAGAGTGTAATTTCCCAAACTTCTGAAATGGTTCTCAATGCATTTCTGTCATTTTGTACCACACATTAAGTAAGGGGTGCACCTGGCATTGGTCAACTCTGAAAAATTTTGAAGGTGCTCTTGTTCTGCACTATCAAATACTCAGCCAAGATTATATTTGTATGCAAAAATAAATAATTATATCCATCTTATTAGTGAGCAAATTTGCTTTTGTCCTTCACAGATAGTGAACTATATACATACCAGGTAAAACTATATAGATACCAGAGAGTTATTTTAAAATAAAGATGTTTGATTTATTATCAGTATATGTTTGGTTTGCATATGTATTTTATGTCCCTCTATATCTGGGGTCATGTAAAAATTTCCCCAGGTGACAGGAGTTATGAATGGAAAACATTTAAGAAGCCCTGTTCCAGCTCAGAGCATCGCCCACACAGTGTAGCACTGTGAAGGCTCTTCAGTTGTTTGTTCTCATGACGTTCAGTATCTTTAAAAGACTGATAGCCTCGATTTAGAAACTCCCTTCTCATGGCACTTATACGGGAAGGGAGGAGAAAAACAAAGTTGAAAACTCATGCCCGTAAAATCTGTGTTTACTTGTGGCCCATCCTGGCCTTTTGTTCAGTATCCCCCATTTTAGAAAAAATTCTCCATTTTTTTCCCTGACTAAGAGATGGTCATCCATGAAATTGTGTAAGACCTGCTGAGGTACACTCCCTGGTTGACATGAAGCACAAAGAGGTGAAAGCCCACTTTCTGGATCAGCCTCTGCTCCTAGGAAGCTCTCAGCAACTCTTCAGTGATGGGAGGCTCTGTGCAGTGGCCATCCTGATGACAGCTATGGCTGTTTTTCTGCCTATAAATAGAAGTTCACTAGGTTGAAATGAATGCAAAATAAGTTTCTGCCCACCACCACCCATTTTAATAGTAGAATTTTTGAGTCAATGGAACAGTGATAAGGGCAAATACATTTAGTACCAATCAATCTGAGTGATACATTTCCTTTGTTCTTAAATCCAAGGCCTAGCACTAACTCTTCCATGCAAATGGACATCAGCTGTGCTGTGAGTCGGATAAAGCAAGCTTGACAAATCCATTATTTCAGAATCCCTTTGTGAAAGAGCCGGTGTGCTTCTGTGGAGGTTCTTACCCCATCCTTACAAATGAGCCTCCTCTGGAGACCTTAGGAAAACTAGGTTCCTTGTAGCCTTTGTCAGCTGTGCAGGTGACTCGTAACTGGAAGCAAAGCCCACTGCAGCTTAGAGGCCCTGCCACTCGGCACCCCTTACTGGCAGCGGTGGTGGTGCTACACTGTAACATCCATCCCCTGATGGATGCCTGGGTTTCATTTCTACCCATGCAAATTAAACACTTAAAACAGAATTAACTGAATTCACGAGAGACTTCTCCATTATATGAATTTAGGTAGCATTGTTCTGTGGATGTAGAATTCTTTTCCATCATTCTTGTTCTTTTTGAACAGCTGTCAGCATATCTTTTGCAGACTATAATAATACAGCGATTAAGACAAATTCATATATTTCTTTTTAAAAAATATTTTTATTTGCAAATAGAGGGAGATGGAGAGAAGAGAGAGAGAGAGAGAGAGAGAGAGAGAGAGATTGTACCACGGCTTGCAGCCACTGCAAACGAACTCCAGATGCATGCACCACTTTTTGCATCTGGCTTTATGTGGGTAGGTTTTACAGGCAAGTGCCTTTATCACTGAGCCATCTCTTGGCCTCCAAATTCAAATATTTCTAGTGGGTAAGAGATGTAACAGAATGAGAAGGAAAGCCCTCTTTCAATTTGCATGCTTAAACCACAAGGATATTCATTTTCATGTGTTTCTTATTCAGCTGTGTGGCATTGCTACATTTTGCACATAAAAATTAATAGCTTAGGGACTTGGGAGATTGCTCAGTGATTGAAGGTACTCTCCCAGCCTGCCAACTTGAGTTTGATTTTTCAGCACCCATGTAAAGCCAGATGCCAAGTGGCACACATGTCTATAATCCCAACAACAATGCACCTGTGGCAATGGGAAGGTGGAGCCTGGGGGATCCTAATGCTTGACAGTGACCAACTAGACGAGCCTTCTCACAGGCAAAACAAGAGACACCTTGTCTCAAACACAGTAGAAAGAACCAGAATCCTAATGTTGTTTGCTCTTCTCCACAATTGTGTGTGTGTGTGTGTGTGTGCTTTAGTAGTTTACATTGATAAATCATAGCTTTACATTAATAGGGTACAATGTGGTATTTTGATACACACACACACACACACACACACACACACACACACACACACACACACACACACACACACACACACACACACTGAGGAAGAGGATTAGACAAGGGTAGAGACTTTGGAAAGCAGAATCTAATTGTTGGTGCCAGAGAATGGAAGTCCTGAACTAAGAGTTTCCAGCGATTTGATGATGGATAAAGTTACATTAAAAACAAATTTATAATCTTTGAGTACACTAGTCCAGTGGTTAACTCTGGCCCTGGAGTCACTCAGCCAGGCTCCCGGTCACAGGTATTGTTGGTTAACTGTGCAGCTTTGGGCAGAACCTTTGATCTTCAGGCATCAGCTTTTCACAGCAAACAATGTCATTAAACAAAACCACACCGTGGGCTTATAGTAAGAACGCGATGAAGCAATCCATTAAAAAACTCAGTGCCTGTCATACAGTGTGTTCTTAACACACTGGCTGCTGTCATGTTATTATTGAACATGTAGGTGGACCACCAGAATAGACTGAATGTTTGTGTACTCCAACTTTATCGTTTGAAACCCCAGCTTAACCCAGTCTGGTAATATTGAAAGAGATAGTTCTGTGAGCTAAGTTTATGCAAAGTGACAAGCACATTTGGTACTAATGTATCTACTTGATGGGGGGGGGAGCGAGATGGGGGGAGGAGGTAGAGGTGGGGGGTGGAGGGGGAGGGAGTCTTGAGTGAGTCAGTTCTCTTGGGAAGTATCATTGGATTTCTCCAACAGTGCTGCTGCTCATGGTTGGCATTTCAGCATTGCTTTTCTGAGGCCTGTTACAGTCTGGTTATAAACAGCCAAGTCTGTCACCATGCAGTACCCATCATCAGGAGAGGACCCTGCAGATTCAGGCATTGGCACTCTAGTGAAGTTCAGTGATCTCTTAATCCAGAGTCCCTCATAACTACTGATTCTTCCTAGATTTAACTGAGTGTTCAGGTTTGGACAGGGCACCTCTGCTTTGGCTTGTCTTTAGTCTACCCCTTGACTTGATTCTTGGATCTAAAAATGGAAAGTGATTTTCTCAAATTCATTAATCCCCTTAGAAAAAGGGGAACAGGGCATTAACAAAGGAGACTGACTAGGAGAATAGTCACCAACATGTGGAAATTCGCCACCCTGAAAAGTTCTCCATATAATTTGGACGTGGCCAACTGATCCTATGACATCTTTCTCTAGGTCTTAATGGAATACTGCCTTTTACCCAATCAGCCAGCATTCAAAGTCAGCCGCTTTCAGAGTGTGGGTGGACCGCATGCAGCTGGTGACAGAGGTGGGGCGGAGACAGAACTTACTTCATTCAATGATAGCCCAGCAGACTTAGGAAAATAGGCATAATTAGGCTTAATAGGGGGAAATTCCCTTTCATGAAAAGAATTCCGTTTTAAATGGTCACTTTATGTCTTTGCAATAAGAAGTACACTCAGTCTTGGGGGGGGCAGTTATTGCCTCTAGCAGAAACTGTCTCCAACAGAGTTTTTCTTGAGCTGTGGGGCATTTGAAATTTCAGGTAATTTTCAGCAGATCAAAAGAAATAAGTTGCAGCAGAATGTTAGTTTTCTATCTAGAAGGATTTTTAATAACCAAGGATTTAAAGACGGGAAATTAATTGTTTTCTTGTGGTGCTAGGGATCAAAGCCAGGGGGCCTTTGTGTATGCTAGGCAAGGACTCAGCCACTCAGCTATATTCTTAACCCATAAAGTGGGACATGATTTGAACGATGGTTCAGCTTGTGCCTCATCCATCATCGTGTGGCTCGGCTCTGACGAGCCCCCTTGATCTTGCAGCAGGTCCCTTTCTCCTGTCCACAGTGCTTCAAGTCCATTTGCTGCCCTTTCTTTATAAGCACACTTAGCTTCTCCTCCCCTTTTCCTTTGGTGTCTGGCTGGAACAATCCTTCTGCAGGTTTCTGTGTGGCTGCCCCTTATTCCTTTCCTATGGTTCCTCCCACACGCCACATCTAAGGACTCACCATGCCTCCAGGGTCTCACCACTCTTTTAATGGCTTATCTCTTTATCTGAAATTCACAGTCATGTCTGTGGAGAGCTTATTTTGTCTCATTTATCAGTCTTTAGTGCCTAGAATTGTTTTTGAAGGTGTTCACTGTATATTTAGTGAATGGATTATTTTATTTGTAATAGAACTAATTTTGAAAATGTTTCCAATCGTCTTTTGTTTTTTGTACTTATGTGCAGCAGAAGTCAGTAAACTTTTATTGTAAGCTGGTAAAGGGTATTAGGTCAAAATCCTTCCATGGCACCTACTCAGAAAGTAGGTATAGACAATATTACACATTGACCTAGCTGGGATCTGAGTAAATTTTATTAATAACTATTGTGGGTAAATTTGCTGAGTTAGCCCATGGACTGTAGCGTGCCCATCCTGGGTGTAAGTTTTATCAGTTGTAACCTCTACAGTGTGGACTGTAGGAAGGGCACGGGGCTGGAAGAGCTGCTCTCTGAACTCTGCCTGCCTCAGTTTGTTTGCAGAGGACTGTAGATATCCCTGCTTGGCTAGAAGAGAATGTACAGCACAAGCTGTTTGTAGTATGAAAGGAACATTCCAGACGAAAGATACCCCATAGTTGGTTATTAGAGACGGTTGTAGAGAAAAAAATACTGATTGAGGATTCTGGGGTTGGGGAAATACCAGGAGGAATCATAGGTTGAAAAAGTTCAATTTGACCATCCTTGGCCAAGCTAGGCCAATATAGGATTTGGTGTTTGCTAGTATGGAATAATTTACGTAAACAGTAAACTTGGGAAACAGAATGATTTCAGATCATGGAGTGCTTTACGAGGGCAGCTATCTATCATTGGGCATGCTTTTGAGAACTTGAGCTTATAAATGTGTTAAACTAGAATCAGCGCAGGCCTTCTGTCTTCAGTAAGATACTACCACCTGCCCAAGTTTTCTTGGAAGCCAAAGGAACCTCACTTCTTCACACACCACCCCCCAAGGCAGGAATGGCTGGTCAGTGGGAAAAGCCCTGGCCATTCTTGTCAGGTATTTGAAGGATCACAGATCCTATTCCATTGTTCACCTTTGGAGTTGTGTTTCTACTTCTTCAGCTGGAAAAGCATTAAAAAAAAAAAAGCAAAGTTGATCAGTTCTACTGAGAAGTTAAAATTAGACTTGTAAAAAACTTGTTAAAATTGTAAATATTTAGAGAAATAAAATAACATCACTAGAAACCAAAGGAACAGGATTTCCTTTTGTTTTTGTATACTTACTCTGTGTGTGTGTGTGTGTGTGTGTGTGTGTGTGTGTGTGTTCATGCTAAAATATACTCGTAGGGTTTTGAGATTCTATTCCCTAAATTAAGCCTTTCAGTCATCAAGAATCTATTTAGAATTGCTCCTTGAGTTGCAGTTAATTCCTTTGTCTTCAAATTAGTATATGCCCTTGATGAAGTCATTTAGTCTCTCATAGCTTCAATCTGTAAATTGGAGATCTTTTGAGTCTTTTTTTGTAATGTGTGATGATTATTAGTTGAGCTAGATAGTTTCAGTTTTGTTAAAAATGGGAAAATTAGTGAGCTCCATGCATTCCTCTACAGCTATTCACATGTTCAGACAAACTGTCCATTACTTGCTTCTCCTTCAGAATGAAATGGTCTGTTTCAAATGGCTTGTGAGGATGTGACAGCCTTGAAGAGTAGGGTATTTGTTTGTCGAGATCTGTTCCTCAGTGGCCCTGAAGCCTGGAGGAAATGGTGGAGGCTCAGCAATTCACTTTAAGGTCACAGGTTCTGGAAAGGTGAGCATCTCATGTCTTTCCTCTTTTTAGTGAGTCTTTTTGTGACCTTGCAAATGAGAGGAAATTCAGGGGGCTTTTAGATAGATGTCTGTCACAGAGCCATATGGAAGTCAGTTTCTCAGGCCGAGTCTCCTTAGGAAGCAGCGGCTGGCTTTCCCAGCCTTCTGGTTCCCTTCTTTCTGCCTCACTAAGCCCCAGCCCTCTCCAAAGCCTCACTCATCTTTCATCTTTTCCAAAAGCCTCCCGAGATCATCCTAATTGGAAGTACCCTTTTGTCCTCTGCACCCTCCCGTACTTCATACCCCTCTCTGACCTTCACCTCTACTGCTCTGTACCTCCGCTGTGTTCTCAGCTCTGTAATGAGCACAGCAAGCATGGCTTCTTTTATTGTTGTCCACCCTCTCGAGGCCGCCTCACCGTCTTGGGTATTAGTTTCTCCTTCCCCAGTTCCTAGAGCACTATGCTCACTGTGATCTTGTGCAGGCCCGCCCCTCCTTTTTCTCTGGGTGACTTCAGAGCAACACAGAGCACTGCTTATCCAGCTCTGTATTTCTCACCCTCCCCATGGAGCCCTGACATACAGCTGCTTACTGAAGATCCAGTAAAGGTGTGAACATCCCAGTAACAGATTGCTATCGTCAAAGAGTGATCTTTTTGCTGTGGTAGACACCTCCTTGGAGTACAGTGTATTTCTTCTCTCCAGAACACTGAGACACAGGGTCACAGCCTGTGAATAAAGGAGCCTCTGGTCCTCTTTGTTAAGTAGCCTTAGGATGGACCAGCTGGTGTGTAGAATATACCATACTGCTTCTAGGAGTGAGAGCCTATGCTCAGAGACAGTTGCTGATCTGTAATATGGGAATAAGAACTATCTGATTGCCCATACTCCTCCTCTCTCAAGGCTGTTGGAAAATCATATGATGCTGTATTTCTCTTAGAAACCTATAAGTTACCTTTGAGGGGCCTGTTGCACTGTTGAGAAATGGGATGATGCCCAGATTTTGGGTGGTTATATATAGTAAGTAATTCAATCTACAATTTGGATAGTTGTCGTTTACTCAAATAGGGGCCTCCAGTTCCATCTGTCACACCCCAGCTCAGCAAAGCAGGACAGTAATGCCCAGTTGAGCACAGTTTTCTAACAATCAGGCAAAGAGGGACGTGTAGCTGATTAATTTTACACCAAGAACAGCACATGGAATTTATCACACTTCCTTCTGCAGGTCTTTACTCCTGCCACTTTCTTTGTAGGTTTCACGGTAGAATTTCAGATTCTTGACACTTGCTTGGAGTTTTGGCATGCTGTATGTTCTCCCTCCCCTCTTCCCTGTTCATATTGTATGTCTCCCTCAGTCTGTATCCACACGGAGTCAGAGATGCATACATGAGATTTCAGATGTGGCCTGTCTTTGGGAATTTGTCTCGTTGGTATTTCTTTTCTTTTCTTTTCTTTATTTGTGTGTGTGTGTGTGTGTGTGTGTGTCTGTCTGTCTGTCTGTCTGTCTGTCTGTCTCCATGTCTGCCTGACTGTGTGTGGGCATGTGCATGCCATGGTGGGTACATGTGGGAGGTCAGAGGAAACTTGCCAATTCTTGGTTTCCAACTCATTTGAGGCAATACCTCTGTTCACTACTCTGTTCATAAGTGTCTCCCGTCTCCAGTTCCTTTTTCACCTTAGGTACACTGGGATTTCAGAAGCTACCACAGCTAATGGCTTTTACATGGGCTCCAACTCAGGTAACTCATGTTTGTACAGCAAGAGCTCTATCCACTTAGTGTCTCCCCAGCCTAGATTGTGGGATTTTGATTATAACTTCACTTCTTAGAACCAACATAGTATCAGTTATCCTTCCTTCCTCTGTTC
>PVHP010014973.1:0-38220 GCA_004024765.1 Zapus hudsonius
AAAAAAAGAAGAAAGCTGGGCCTAGCATGAGATAATTCATCTCTATCACACCCACCAGGGCCCAAGAAACATTCCGAGGAAGAGAAAGATTAAATATGGGTGCCATTCTCATAGCTAGTCTGAGAACCTTATCTGGGATGATGGCGGTAGACACTGAGGAGACTCAAACTCATCAAAACAGAACATCAGAGGCTGCTGAGCACTCAGATCTAAAGGAGAATTATAATACCCTCCAAGTCTCAGAGAACACTGCAGATAAGGAGGTGGAATGTAAGAGCCACAGGGTATGAAGGTGTACAGAGACTGACTGGTACATTCATGACCCCACAGTGATTACCTGTCACCCCACCTCAGTGGGATGGGGCCAGGAGAGAGGGAATATAATAGGAAAACCTGATAGAAATATGACTAATTTGCAATATGTTCAAATGTTAAAAGATCCCAATAAAAACCATTTTTTAAAAAATAAAAAGCAAAAACTAAAAATTCTCAAATTGAAGCATTTAAAGGGGAGGAAAAACTCGGAGCTTGGTAGAAATAATCCAAGATTTATGACAAATGCTGAGTCACTGGTACTGAGTGTGGAGTCAGTCAGCCTTTCCCCAGACTGTTCTGTATACTTTCTGCTCTGCAGGGACTAGTTTAAATGTTGTTTTATTTGCATGTCAGCTTGAGATGACACCTATCCAAGCAGACACCACCACATCTTTACAGCCACACTGAGTCAGCGCCAGCAAAGGAAAACCAACAAAGACACAGTGGAAGCCGAGGCATACAGGAAGTGTGTGGGCACAGGCATGTGGGTAAAGGATCTCAGCACTGTGAGTCAACACCTAGGAGGGGCAATATACACACTGAGAAGACAGAGGCAGAGAGTCCAGTGCGGAAATGAATGTACAAGAGAAAGATCACAGCGTACATGCACAGCTATGTTACAAGAGAGTGGGAGAGAAACAAGTTGAGTTCAAGAAGCAGATGCCAGCAGAGGCTCACAGAGACAGAGGCAAAGAGAGAGAGAGAGATTATCTTCAATCTAATATGTGGAATAAAACTGCACTCTTAGCCTCTGATTTTCATAAAACTGTCCATTCAGCATGTTGTATGCAATGACTTGCCCCAGAAACACCTTTCATATTCTCAGGACAAGAAAAAAAAAACTTGCTTTTGCCTGTCTATCTACTCTGCAACCTCTCCTTTCCATTCTGAAATTTCAACTCTATTTCCCCATACTTTGAAAGCACAGCAACTTACTACATAACAAGTAACTTGCTATGACCATCTCGAAATTTCTAAACATTTTCTGATTTTTATGGCAAGAAAACCAGGAATGCAGAGGGAAGTGTTTATCCATTGCTTAAAGGTGGTGTCCTGCCTGGGATGAAAGCCACGTTACTTATATCCTTGTGATGGAGCACCAATTCCTGTAGAACCATCTGGAACTGGGCAGGTGTTGTTTATGGCCATGTTTAGCTGAGGATCCATTTCCACTCTCTAGGTTCAGTGCAATTTGCAAAGCTGAGAAGCAATGCAACACAAACTCCTGAGAGCAACCAAACACGGCATCTTTGTCACACTGAAAAGTCTCTCCTGGCCTTGGCAGGTCTGCAGCTTGCTTTCTTGATAACAAAAACTCTAGGATCAGGAGAGAGAGACAATAGAAAAATAACATCCATTGTCTTTTTGTATTTTCTATAGTGTCTTCACTCCAGCCCCTAAGAGTCTGTTTTCTCTAAATGCTGTAAAATCATGAATCTTCAAATTATATGGCTTATCTAAGGCAATTTAACAAAATTAATAAGAAAAAGGGGCCCATTAATGAATGAAATATATAAATATTAAAATATTATTTTTTCAGTCATTCTGTTTATGATGACATGTACCCTCATTCTTCTCCAAGATGAGAAGTTCTGAGCTAATGAAGTGTTAGGAAAATGACTTTAACTCATTGAGGTCAAACATTCCCAAGAGATCTCTGAAAAAAATCACATCCTAGAATAAAACCAAAACCAAAGACCAATCAAGTGATACCCAAAGGGCCTGGGGAAATAAATGAAATGAGGAAGAAACAGAAACAAGTTGAGCAGGGCTCATCCTTGGGCATTTTCTGTGTGCAAGAAAGATTCAAGGTCTTTGTGTAGAACTCATGGTCCTCACCCACTTGAGTGGAAGAAGCTCTAAGAAGGCCAAGCAGACCTGCATTCCGGACCAGTTACTCTCATTGCTAGAATATTTGCAATATCCAAAATCTCACAGCTTTGCCATTGTGAGACAGTTATGGTTCCTATAAAAGATGAGCACAAGATCTGAGAAAAGTTTGCCTTCTACATGAATCCATCATGTCTGGATATCACATCTGTCTTTCTCAGCGGCAGGCCTTACCCATGCTTCAACCCTAGCCCTTTGTATTATTCTTAGTTTTATTTCCCCCTAAAGTCAGTTCCTGTTGGACTTCTGATTTCCCAACGACTTTGTCTGGTGCCCAACACTCTCCTTTTGTGTTCATTTTTTAATTCTCTTTGTGTCGTCTCAATTGTAAGTCTAAAAAAAAAAACTGAGCTTGCAGATTCTTTCAGGGAAATATTTTGGTTTCTAACTGTAATTCTCATTTTTGTCTCATCTAAATTATTCACAGTTGCATTCAGAATTGTATATATTTTCTAAATGTTCTAACCCTTTCAACCCTAGAATAGCATTTCTTTTGGAGTGTTTATGGTAAAGACGGTAATAATGCCATGTCACAGAAAAAGACATATCATAGATCCTGAAGTGCACTGACCATGAATTAATTGCCCAGCAAATACTACAATAGACCTTCCTTATTTGGGAAACACTTCAGGAACACCACTACATGGAATGAGAGACCAACAATGTCACAGGAGAAGGGGCCATTCACTGGCTTAGTGGTTTGCTTTTGCTGATAAGGCCTGTAAAGGGAGTCAGTCTAATTTTGGCTTGAACAAAACCACAAACTTCAATGACTCATGAAGAGTTGGGTGACTTTAGAATGGTTCAACTCACAAATGTCAAATTTAAAAATGTTAAAAGCCTACAAAAGGGAGCATAACACAGATGTTAAGAGGAGTCAAGCAGGAAATGACTAATTCCAGATGGATATAAGACAATAGTGAGTTATGAAGGTTGTGTCTAATTGGGATGGAATAATAATCATAATTATAGCAAGAATTAATTAAATTTAATTAATTAATTAATTTACACAAGAATGCCTTGAAGGGCTTTGAATATATTGACTTATTTGACCCCCCAAAAGCTCCATGAGCTAGGTTCCCTTCTTATCCCCCCAATTTAAATGTAGGGAAACTAGAAAAAAAATTACAAGCACATTTTCCATATAAAGGGGGCATCTATTATTCAACTAATTGTTGGCATTAAGATTTAATCAACTGTCAAATCTCCTGATTTTTATAAAGCATTTTAGGAATTCTAAAATACAAAATTTTCAGTATTAAATTGTGACTGGTAATTTTCATTTCATTAGTCACATTTAGCCAAACATGTTTTCCATTAAGCCCAGAACATTCTAGTCTATTAATTTGGTATATAATATGCTTTGATAAATAGATTCCATTAAAATGATATCTCTGCAGTTAGCTCATTATGCTTATAATTTTTTTTCTGAAAATTTCACAAGCCAGGAGCAACAAGAAGAAAAATTCCCTATAAGTGAGTGAATAAATGGAGGGTGGATAGATAGGTAGATAGAGATAGGTAGGTAGATGGATGGATAGATAGATAGTTGGATAGATGATAGATAATAGATAGATGTTATTTCTGGATATATACTAGAATATATTATATATATATTATAAGACTACAGTTTGAGTTCCATAATGAGACACAAAAAATAGAAGCAGAACCAATGCTTAATAAACATCTTTCATAACTTCTTGGAATTTCTTTGAATCTCATGCAAACCAAATCCATGGCAACCATCCCTTCCTTCTTTTTTAATTGTGTGTGTGTGTGTGTGTGTGTGTGTGTGTGTGTGTGTGTGCTTACATGTCATGGCACATGTGTGGAGATAGATGGACAACCTCAGGGTGTCAAACCTCTCCTTTTACCTTCTTTGAGATGGGATTTGTTCTTTTATCAGTGGGAATTTCTAGCTTCTCCATGAGCCTCAGTGTCGCAGTCAGCCACACGCCACTGGAAAGAATCTTCAAACCAGGCATAATTTGGGGGAGGAAAGTATTTATTTAAGCTACAGATCCTGCTTCTTTTTTCTCCTCTCAAATTGAATGGGTCCCAAATTGAATGGGTCTGAACGTATAGTCCAATGTTTCAATTTACCAGTGACTAAAGTCTCATATACCAAAACCTCTCCAACCATCCTAGAATTCCACTTAGACTCTAGAAAATTCCTACCACATGTTTCCACAGCTTCAATATTATTTCTTTCATTTAGAGTATGTGACATAAGCACCAATAATTATAGATTTAGATCACTTGTGAATAATAAAATAAGGCTTAGAGATATAAAGTAATTTATGTGAGAATTTAACCCATGAAGCAATCTGGGGCCTCATTCCAGTGTTCTATCAGATGGTTGGTTAATTTTCTACTTTGGAAACTTCTGTGAGAATTTTAGTGCATCCTAAAAACAATCCAAAATCCTGGGAGTTCTGGCTTATTTATTTACTGTTTCTCCCCAATGGTGACAAACCTCTTTCCAACCCTGGTTCACCAATACCTATTATTTGACAACAAATCACTATTCCTCCCAAGACACCTTTCCATCACAGCATGTTCAACTGAGAAACTCCTGTCCCTACATTAACTTTCATCAGCATCTGTTGTCATCAGCTTCTCATTGCTGTACAAAGAACCCAACCAAAAACAGCTTGTAGGAAGAAAGGGTTTATTTTGGCTTGACGGCTCAAGGGGTAGCTCCATGATGGCAGGGAAAACAATACCATGAGCAGAGGGTGGGCGTCACCCCTTGGCCAACATCAGGTGGACAATAGCAGCAGAAGAGTGTGCCAAACTCTGGCAAGGGGAAGCCTGCCCTCAATAGCACACCTCCAACAAGGTTCCAAGTCCAAAACTGCCATCAGCTGGGGATCAAGCATTCAGAATGCTTGTGACCTGGATCAAACCATCACAGTATCCTCATGGCACTGTGCAGCAAAGACTCTTTTTAGGTATTTCCCTGCTCTTACTTAACCCCTGCCTTCTTATGTGAGCCTAGAACCTAGAAATTTATTAATAAGTGCATGATTAGCTGTCTAAAAGTCAGATTAATGAATGTATGAATGAATGCTCTTCTTTGCTGGGGAACAGAGGAGAGCCGATGTCTCTCCCAAGACACTGTATGTTTGATGAGGAAGTTTTACCACAATGAGAACATGTGACTTCCTCAATGACTGTATTCTAAGAGATAAAAAAGTGACTCTGCTTCTAGACAATTTATTTTTATAATGATGAAATTCTAATGAAAATGAAGTCATTTTTACCTAGGATGGCTCATAAAACAACTGTAACACTCATTGATTTTTGCAGATAATCTCTTCTGCCTGCCTGAATTTGGATTCTAGGCTAGGGGGCAAGGAGAGAATAAAAATAGATGCTCTCTTTATCATCTTATATAGGGTATAGATTAGGACAAAGCTTGTTTTCCCAGTATTTAACTATTGGGAGTTTTAAAATATGTTCTCTAGGTTTCTGAGAGTATTTAAAAAAAGTTTTGTGTATGTGCTCAAAGACTTACTTTTCTTGCTTCTCTTCAACTTTTTGCCTGGATTTTGAGCAAAGTTCTTTTTTCTAAAATTTATCTAGTCTCAGCTATAAAATGGAAAATAATATTCCTAATGCTTAGGTCATAAAGCAAGAACAGCAGTGCTAGCAGAAATAAAAATAAAAGAACTCAAAGGTCTATGTAACTATCTTCTGAATACCAAGAAAAGACCAGAAGAGTTATAAATATGATTTTTCATAATCCTTTAAAGATGCTTTGTATTTAACACTTTCTTTCAATATCTATGCCTATAAAGCAATATAGCACATTAGCAGACCATAAGATAAAAATCCATTTGTGCATCTTAATAAACACAGAAAAGGAATAACATGGCATGATAAGTCACATAAACCTGGTACAGAGAAAAACCCCCTCTATCTGAAAAAAGACATGTAGGAAGCACGTATTGCTGAAATGATATGTAATGATGAAAGACTGAATGGCTTCCCCTACTTTTAGGAATCAGACAAAACTATACACTCATCTTACTCCTACTCAACATTGTATTGGAGGTTGTTACCAGGAAAACCAAATAAAAGCAAATAAGAGGCACCCAAATTGGAAAATATGTAAACTTAAATTTTCAAATGAAATGGTCTTGCATATGTAAAACCCTAAAGGATTCAATAAGCATCTGTAAGAAGTAATGAATAAAGGTTTCATCAATATTGTAAGATCACTATATAAAAATCAATTGCATATTTATACATTAACAATAACAACCTAAAAATAAGATCAAGAAACCCACCCTTTTTTTTGGGGGGGGGAAGGAGTTTGTTTGTTTGTTTGTTTGTTTGTTTGTTTTGAGGTATGGTCTTGATCTAGCCCAGGCTGGCCTGGAATTCACTATGTAGTCTCAGGGTAGCCTTGAACTCATAGTGATCCTCTTACCTCTACCTCCCTAGTGTTGGGATTAAAGGCATGCACCACCGTACCCAGCATTCTTTATGATGACAGTATCAAGAAATAAAATATATAGAAATAAATTAAACAACAGTATGAGACTTGAAAGAAATTAAAAGCTAAATAATGGACAGATAGATGGGAAATATATTAATATAACAATGTACTTCCCAAACCTGCCTACAAATTTAACATAATACTTAAAAAATTAAATGGATTTTATGCAGAATTGGAAAAAATAATCCTAAAATTTATATGGAAAGTAAGGAACTGTTTTTAAAATGAACAAATTTGGAAGATTAGAAATTTATAACCTACTACACAGCTATAATAATCAAGTCAGTATGGTTTTGAAATGAAGATAGATCAGAGGGATAGAATTCAGATTTCAAAAAAAATAATTCAAATTTACAGTGAAATGATCTTTGACAAGTATGCCTAGATAATTTATTAAAGAAAAAATAGTCTCCAACAAGTGGTACAGCAACTATTGGAAATCAATAATCAAAATAATAAAGCTGAAACTACCTCATTCTATACACAAAAGTGAATTAAAAAATGAATGAAAAGCCTAAATGTAAAATCCAAAACCTTGTAAAAAATGAGGTAACCTTACTTTCAAAAGCTAAATAAGTATAAATGAAGTCATACAGGGGACATCTTAATAATGTATAAACTGTGTTTATTCAATAATATTCTTGTGCATGTACAGAGAAAAGACCAAGGGAGAGCATGGTGAGAGGTGAGCATCTGTGAGCAAGGAGAGGCCCCAGGAAAAGCCAAACCTTCCAACACTAAGCTCAGACTTCCAGGTCCCAAATTATAAAAAAATAAATTTCTGTTGGTTAAAGCCACTCAGTTTGTGGTGTTTTTGTGATAACCCTAGAAAACTAATACCAATAAATTTCCAGAACATATAAATAAGGTGAAAATGACTAACAAACAACTAAAAAGCTTAAGATCAATAATTATCAGGGAACTGCAGGTCAAAAATCACAATAAATACCAGTTTGCACCCACTTGGATGATTAAAGTAAATTCTCTATATTAGACTTAGAGGCAAGTGCAATTTACAAGGTTTTTTATGTCAAGAAAAACACAATGATAATTTACATTGCACTGAGCTAGTAACTTTGTAAGTCACTGTCACATACAACACATCTCATCTTATTCTCAGAGTATACCCAGGAGTAGAAAGTTGGCTTTTGTCCTCATTCTATAAAAGAAAGAACTTTAGCCAGGAATATGGAATATGGAATGCCTTTCTCATGATGAAGAAGTTGCCCAATACACAAGGGGGAAGGAAAACAAAAAGAATGAAAGACTGGCTCCCTCTGGTGCAGTTCATACCCCATATCCTATGGACAGATCCAGTATGTGCACAGAGGAAGTACCCCAGTCAGTATTGGACAAAGAGGAGGGAAACAGAGACACATTCACAAGATTTGCTCATACCAGTATAAACTTCAGAATAAACATTCATAATAAATAGCATTCATAGTAACATTCATAATAAAGATACTTTTTAAAAAACATAAGAGAGAAAAGCAGAGAGAAAGAGCATGGGTACACTTGGGCCTCCCACCACTGCAAAAGAACTCCAGATGCCATGTGCCACTTTGTGTATCTGACTTTATGTGGGTACTAGGGAATCCGAGTCATTAGGCTTTGCAAGCAAGTGCCTTAACCACTGTGTCATCTCTCCAGCCCCAGGATCCTCTATTTTTACCTCCCAGATGAACCTTATTTTTATACATTAAAATTTTAAAAATTCTAAATTAAAAAAAATAGAGTTGCCCACATCACAGAGCCAGAGCTAAAGCTTATACTCATTTCCTGAAGCTCCATCTCTTTTCTATTTTCAAGCTGCACAGCCATGTGAAATCGAAGCCACAACAAATCAGCTATGGATGCCCAGGTTGAAGAATGAGGCCTTGAGATTACATTCACCTGTAAGGTACAGTTCCCAACACTGGTCAGGCTCTGCATCAGGTGCTGTGGAAACAGTATTAATATGCTTACAAGTGTCCTCCTTGAACTTGATATGAGTTATGTTGAAAGTAAGGAAACCATATGTCTATTTTATATGAGTATATAAAAATATTGAAAGGGAAATAAAAAACAAAGGAGAAGACAATAGAATATTCATGAAAAGATAGTCCTACAGGATAGGAAAAGAAAAAGTACCTCACACCCAAGCCTTTGTACAAAGACAGGACTTCCATTCTTCACCTAAAACTTCAAAACGAAATATAAAATATAACTATAAAGCTTAAGCATAATCTACTATGAAATCTATTTCATTTTAGTGCAAACCAAAGGAAGAGAGGAAAGAGGGAGCCTTATAAAGACACTCATACTATCAGATCATGCCAGATCCTTATGACCTCTTTGAAGCTATTAATAAATTCCCCCAGAGAACTCATCTTCCAATTCAGCCACATTGAGGGTTGGAACTTTAAGATATGAATCTTGGGATTAACAAACATTCAATCATAAACATAAAACATAAAAGAACATATATTTCCTCTTAAAATTATTTTGTAAATGAAGTATTTGTCCCTGTATTTTTCCTTTTCAAATAGTCAAGCATTTGATTTTTTTCAGGCTCTACCTTTTCAGACTTTATCGTTTCAAGCTGGACTCCCCAAATTTATCAGCCTTCCAAATCCTTTTTTGATCAAGTTAACATCCCTTCCGTGGGCTTGCAGCCTTTTACAGAGTCAACTGAGATATAATTTATATGTGGTAAATTCACTCATTTTATGAGTATAGTTTTATAAATATTGCATATATATGCAACATATATATATATGTATATATATATATATCAGTGTAATGACCAGAACAATCAAGAAATTAGATATTTCTATCACCCCAAATCCTTCCTCATACTACTTGGCATTAATCTTCACACCTGCTACATCCACCAAATTATCATTATCTTCATGCTCTTGGTATAAGTGAGATTTGCTTATTCTTGTTGGCCCATAAATAAGATAATATATTGCCTTTATAGTGTCTAACTTCTTTTTGCACAACATGCTTTAAAAATTGGCTCATGTTGACATATGCATTATGTCTATATATTTATCAGTAACTCCACCCATTGCCTTACTGTATAGCTGTGTGTGTGTAATAATTTGCATTGACATATTTGAAGATGCTATATGATTTACCAATTGCCATTAGAGATATGAGTATCTATGGACACATTTTAGTTCTATTGTTTAAAGGTCCAGTAATATAATTATAAAGTTGCATTTCATGTGTCTCTATAGCTTTATAAGATCTAGCACAGTTTTTGCAAAGTGATTGTAACATTTTTTATTCTCACCAACATATATATGAGTTCCATTGTTATATTCTACACAAAACTGGAAACTACCCTTCTTAAAAATTTTTGGCCAACATCCAGTGTGTATATAGTGATCTTAATTTACATTTCACTGAGGGCAACTGATATTGAGGATTTTCACATACTTCTTAGCCTTTTACATGACTTGTAACTATTCTTGCAACTCATTCACTATATATAGTATATGTTATATGTTGCAGAATATATAGTATAGTGCATTCCTTTTCATAATCATTGTGATAAGATTCCTGATGAAGCAAGTTAGGGGTGGAATAATTTACTTAGGCTCCCAGGTTCATAGAGTCCATAATCATGGATTGTCAGGAACGCATGGTGCCTGGGAAGCTCCATCTGGGAACATGCCCTTCACTTCTTGGTAGTTCAGGAAGCAGAGAGCTTGGGTCAGAACCAGAAAACCCACCTCCCTGCTATTTTTGGCAACAGCTCCAAAGGCTCTACAACCTCCTAAAATAACACCACCAGTTGGGGGCACCAGCATTCAAACTCAGGAGCCTGTAAGAGTTACTTCAAATGATAATATTCTGCCCCTGGTCCTCAGTGTATCATAATGCAAAATGCATTCAATCCAACTTCAAGAGTCCTCTTGGTATTAACAACCTCAAAATTGTTCAAAAGTCAAAAATCTCTTCTAAGCCAGGCATGGCGGTTGTGATGTCAACTTGATCTTTTTAATTATCTTGGGTGGGTCTCTGAGAATGTTTTCAGGAAGGCAGCCTCAGCAAGGGGCAGGATGTAAAGAAGCTTAAAGAAGCTAGAAGTAAACATCCTTTCCTGTTTGGGCAGTGCAGGAAGGAAATTCCAGAGACTCAGGAAGCCTTTAAGTCTGGGGCAGGGTTGCAGGACCCCATCCTAAGCCTATGTAAAGGAGAATAAATTCTCTCCTTGGCCCTCCTGCCTGTTTCCTGTTCTGTGTGTGTGGTGTAGGTGATGGGTTTTTCTCTCTGCTCCGACCTGTGAAAGAGGGACAGCCTCTTTCGCTGTTATGGAACTTCCCCTCAATCTGTACTTTCAATAAAATCCTTTCTTCCCATAAACTGTGCCTGGTATGGAGATTCATCCCAGCTTTGTGTGGCTCACTACGACAGTGGTGCACACCTTTAAATCCCAGAACTCAGAAGGCAGAGGTAAGAGAATCACCATGAGTTCAAGGCCACCCTGAGACTACATAGTGATGTCCAGATTAGCCAGGGCTAGAGAAAGACCTTACCTCGAACCCCCCCCCCACAAAGAAATAAATAAATCTCATCTAGACTCAAGACAAATCCTTAGCTTTGATCCAGTACAAAATAAAGAGAAAGTGACATGCTTTTAATCTGCAATGAAACAAAGTAAACCTCCCTATTCCAAAAGGGAAGGATAAGGACACAACAAGGAAAGGGCCAAAATCCAGCAAGGCAGATCTATAACCAGCACGCAGACTCATGGTGTCCCCATATGGGTTCCAGTGGGCTCAGGTAGCCCTTTCCCTTTGCCCCTGTGGCCTACAATCCTTATGCCCTCTGTCTTTGGCTGGGTCCTCTAAGTACCTGCAGCTTTCCTCGGTAGATGTTCCATGTTCCTGGCATCTCTGTCATCCTGAGATCTCAATTGCATCCCACACTCACAGCTTTATACATTGGTCTCTAAGGGTCTTCTTGCAAGAAATCAGACTGACATGCATTGCCTGGTTTCACAAGCTTTTCTCTGCTAACCGTGGGCCTTGGCACAAGCCTCCATGAACAACTCTGTCTCTCTTGCATTCTGTATGCCTATAAAACCACCACCTGTGAATAAAACCAGGTTCTCCTGCCAACTGAGGTGTATCTCACCAACCTTGAACCATGGCTACAGTACCCTCCAGATATCATATTCTGGTCTTCTTCCACCAAAATGTTCCATTAAGTTTATATTACAACATTCTAGGGTTTCTCTAGCCTGAAGTTCCAAACTCTTTCACATTCCTCTGACAAACCATTTTTGATGGCTTATTACAACCTGGCCAGGTTGACCACAGTAATGACCCACTTCCTGGTACCAAAGTTCTGTGCTAGACAGCAACAACTTAAGAAAAGATTTGTTTCAGCTCATTGTTTCAGAGAGTCAGTTGCAGTGGGAAAGACATGGCAGCTGAGGGTGAGTCCATCCATAGCAGAGGAAAAACAAGCAGGCAACCTCTCACAACTTGTCAGATCAGTAAGCAGATGACCCAGGCCTGAACCAGATGCAGATATCACCTTCAAGGCCAACCCTCATTCTAGATGGGCCATTGGTACCAAGGGTTCCCCAACCTCCCAGAACTACACCACCAGCTGATCAAACACATGAGTCTATGGAGCTATTTCAGATTCCAACCACAGCATACAGTATGTAGCACTGAGAGGAGAAAACAGCCCCCAGGTAGCAGGCAGATCAGAGTAGGCAGTAGGTGTTCCTCACTGCCATTTTTTTTTAAAGCTAAGGGAGCTCTCCTAGGCAGTCACCATGGCAACAGGAAAATAGCACTTGCCTAACTGTGACTTCACTTTTCAGGAGGACAGGCTCTCTGGAAAGTCCCCTATGCTTTTTTTTACCTTATTTTCAAGCATCCAACTAATCAGGGCCCACTCAGGTCTATATAAACCCTTGCACACAGTCTCTCCAGCTCATTAGACTTGCCAGACACTGAAGAAGGAAGAAATGCTCAAAGAAAGAAAAGCACAGAGCAAACCTGTTGTTTCTGCCTCTGAGACCCACTACTCTGCTTCCACAAGACCCACCTTGATGGGTATCCCAAAGCCTGCCAAGGCTTCAGAGGACCGCATGGAACCCCAACACTTTACTGGCAACCTGCTGCAGCCAAGAGTCAGAGCTGTAACTTCCTTCATCTTTACGCCCTCTCCGTTACATATACACAGTACATAATATATTGTATTTATAATTACATTCAGTATAGTTATGTTAATAATAGTATTTTTAAAACCATTTTTATTTATTTGCAAGCAGAAGGAAATAGAGAGAAGAGAGACAGAGAGGGTGGGTGCACCAGGGCCTCCAGCTGTTGCAAATGAACTCCAGATACACGTGCCACTTTGTGTATCTGGCCTTATGTGGGTGACTCCATCCATCGATCCATCCATCCATAGCAGTGGGAGAATGAGGAGGTAACCTCTTAACCTGGAATTGAACCCAGGTTGGTAGGCTTTGCAGGCAGGCGCCTTAACTATTGAGCTATCACTCCAGCCACCAATAGTATTTTTTGTTAAAACTTTCTACGACAATTTTAGCAAGGAGTCAGTCTGCACTCTCTTTTGGAAAAAAAATATATGACTGTTGAAATGTTCAAATTATTGTCCACTGGCAGGTGTGGTGGCACCTGCCTTTAATCCCAGCACCTGGGAAGCTGAGGTAGGAGGATCATTGTGAGTTTTAGGCCAGCTGGAAGCTACAGAGTTCCAGATTAGCATGGGATAGAGTGAGACCCTACTTCAAAAACAAACAGAATAGTGTCAACTCCATTGAGATAAAGAAAGAAACATACCGTGGATAGATTTTTATCACATTTTACTTGTATATGAGGAGATGGCTTCACTGAGTATTATAGTTTGTAAAGAAAAAATAGAATAAATAAGGAGTTTATATAATCTTTTTATATTATATATATTTATTTTATATTCTATATTTATGTTTTATATAATCTTGATTCAGTTGTGTTTCAAAATTGGCCAAGGGCATCAACAATGTACAAAATAAGGCTTTGATAAAATAACAACTGCACATTTTTGAGACACACAAAAAATTGCAAGTCATATGTCTTAACATTTACAATCTCCTTAACATGTGGATTATTTCCATATCTCTCTTGTCTTAACCATTCCTGTGAGCTTCCAGTTCATATGTGCATCTCCTACTTGGCAGGGGTGCTCAGACCTCTCACAGAGAGCCTAAATGAAACATGTACAGAACAGAATGCTCAATTTCGCCCTCTGCCTACACTCACAAGGTTTCTCCACCTGTCTCCCAGTGGCTCCTATTTTTCTAAGCTAAAAATCCTTTGACCTACATCAACATAAGCCTATCCTTGTATCAAGTTTTCCATTTGACTGCCTTCAGTCTTAACTCATAAAAATTTCAAATACAATTGAAGTCATTAGTAAAATGTAAAATCAAAACAGTCTTTTTCTACTAATATGCAATTTTCCATTTTAGGATCAAGGTTAAATCCAAAAGGTTCTGTGTCCTATGAGCTCTCTCAAACTTCCTCAGTTAAATCAAGGCAATGCTTTGGCATTCTTACTTACTGGTGCTGTAGAGATAATGGGCATATTCATTTCCTATGACATTTCAAACAAATTACCACAAACTTGGTATCGGAAACAGGAGAAATTCATTCTGTTATAATTGTGTTGGCCAGATGCCCAAAATTCATTTTGCAGAGCCAAAATGAAGGTGTTGGCAAGGACAGCCTTGCTCCAGACTCTAAGAACAAGTTGAGTCTTGTCTCCTGGCTTTTGGGGGCCACAGGCATTTCTTAGCTTGTGACTGCATCACTCTAATTTTGTTCTCTGGTCCAATTGCTCTCTCTTCCTGTCTGTCAGAAATGAAGGCGCTTCTCTCTGCCTTTTATAGGGATATTGGTGACTGCATTGGGGGCCTTCTCAGAGAATCCAAGATAGCATCACTGATCTCAAAATCTTTAATTACATCCACAACCCATTTTGGCTATGTATGGCAACATTCCTCTGTTGCCGAGAACAAGATAAAGATATCTCTCGGGGCTGGACAATGGTCAGCCCCCCAGGACTTTATGGCTAAGGCAGACATCAGACTGACATCATGAAGGTTAGCAGTTAGTGTGAGATTTTGAGATATCACAGATCAGAACATTATGACATTATGAATATTCAATTTTAAGGAAATCAAATAATTTTTAAACAAATTTTAGACATTCTTCCATTTACTCAAGTAATAAAGCATTTAGCTATTTCATTTTTTTCAATTGCTTATCATGAGTACTTGATGCCCTCTGGTTAACAAGCTAAGGAACTGCTTTCTTTATGGTCTCTCTAACTGAAAGACAGAATAGAAAGTCAAAAAGTTCTCATTGAGCAAGGTTTGAAAGGCCTTCCAGAAGCCCCCTTTCCTTGAGAAGACCATGTAATGTTGTCCCTGAAGAACTATCTTTGATATTTGTCTTGATACATACTTCCGAGTGATGGGCCTGTGGTTTCTTATAGTTCCCTTGGCTAATAATAGAAACCTAAATAGGACAGAGCTAAGAATGCTGATGGAGACTAAACAGATTCGGCTGTGCATTTCAACCTCAGTGGGAAAAAGGACTCAAGCAGGCCAGTTCCAATACTGTTCACTGGTCAGTTATCTTTCATACCCATTCTATCCCATCACTTAGAATGTTACTGGTGGCCTCGTATCTTTGGGGGCTTGCCATTAATTGAAATGAATATTTATTTTGACAAAATATTATTTTTGTGTGTTATCCCCTGTTGTGTGACTCTATAGAATCTATTTCTACTCACCCCAGATAAGAGTAGACGTTAACAGGCCGAAAAAATGATTCCACCCAAGGACACACTGGTGAACCAATGAGTTTATTGGATTCCATCCATATAGAAGCATGAGTGAGGGGTTGCTTTCAAGAGCTTTTCAATTGCATACTAGATATATATATATCTCCTCAGGAAAGAGTGGGACCTTGGGAGCCTTTCTTCTCCCTCCAAGTGGGCATGCTCACAGGTCCATTCTCCTAAGGCCCTTATGCAAATGATCACAACTGTTCTAATTCAAGATGGAGGTAATCATGTCCAACTCAGAGACAAACTATACTCCCGCCCCTACATTTTAAAAAAAATATTTAAATTATTTATTTGAGAGAAAGTGTGAGATAGAGGGAAAGAGTGAAAGAAAGAGAGGGGCGAGAGAGAGAGAGAATAAGTATGTCAGGGCCTCCAGCCACTACAAACAAGCCAAGCTCAAGCGCCACCTTGTGCATCTGGCTTTGAGTGGTTACTGGAGAATTAAACTCAGGTCCTTCTGCTTTACATTAAGCCCAACTCTCCGGCCTCCCCCCACTTTTGAATATGTTTTTGGAATTATTTCATAAATCTATTTCTTAGACTACATGTTTACTATATCACAAGAAGCAACTCATTGTGGTGTATCTGTATAGCAATCAACATGTATCTTGCCTTGGGTCTAAATTTTGTCCTTTCTGGTTGCTTTTGAAATCAATTATTTTGTAATGTTTGTAGTTTTATTTCCCTTTGTGGGTGGTTTGTGTTGAACAGAAGATTCTGGAGAGTCTGGCATCAGTAGAAAGCTGGCAGTCATATTCCTTCCTCACAAACAAGGCATTATCTCATTTTTTATGGGAACATGGGTAGTTATTAAACATTGGTTTGCTGATTGAATATAAAACATGACTTTGTTATAATGTCTGGCTTTTGTGAAGGGGTCATCCCATGGTTTCAACTCAAAACCTGGACTGACCTAGTTAAACTTGGCTTTGAGTCCTGTAATAAAATACAAATTACAACCCACTATAAATATTCTATAATGAGGGTGTTTTCCAGACAAGACTTTCCTTTTCTAGGGTGATAACTGTCATCCCATCATGTGGGGTATTGAGACTGGCATGTGTGGTCTGAGTGATTTACAACGAGAAAAACTGTTTCTGAGTGCTCCCTCCACCACCTCTCCTTCATCATCAATTGACCTGACACCTCCACATTCTACTGATAAAATTTTTTCATGCCGTTTCTTTGCCTCCTGAAATCATTGTGATTAAATTTCTCTTTCAACTGAGTGCAATCTTTCCTGGAGAAGAATTAAGAGTCCTATTATTGATATAGTACACCAGAGCAGAGGGCATTTATCACAAAAGAAAAGAACATCAATGCAGAACATTTGGGTTGGAAAGAGAGCTTTGACACCCTGTAGCTAGTTCTAGCATTTGAAGCAAACAGAGCCTGGATGGAGATCATCTGATGAGGAGCCAACACCGAAAGGCTGCGTTTCCACTGACTAAAACTTATCAGAGTGCCAAGTAGGCAGGCCACTGAAGTCAGGTTCGGTGATGCCATGAGAGGGCCAAATAGAAGAAACGAAAATTCAAGATTCATAGGAGTGGTCCACGATGGATAAGGACAGTTCTTTTAACTGGGATAGTTAATGATTCCCACCTGTTACCCCCTAGGGAAAAAACAGAATTTAGAACAGATCTCATATATACCAAGTTGTTTGTAAATGTGTATATTGCTTTCCATTTGATGTTGTAGCAAATTACCATAAACTTGGTGGCTTCCAATGTCAACTAGATAAAATTCGTTATGCACATGTGTGAAATTTTTTTCAATAAAAATATTAATTATATAGCAATTCTGAGATTGAAAGTTTAGAATTTTGTTCTTTGTGGGAGCTCTTGGAGGGAGCCAAAGTTTCTTACCTTGTCTAGCTGCAGAGACTCTCCCCTTACCCTGAGCCTATATTCTCATCATCCTGACTGACTTGGAACTTCCTAGGCCCTTCCTAGAGGGATTGTTGGATGACACTGGTGCATTTCAAGATTCCTAATATAGTCACATCTGCAGAGTACCTTTACCCTGTAAGGTTACAGCCACAAGTTCAGGATACAGGATAGAAACATCTCCGAGGAGCTGTTATTCAGCCTACTATAGATGTGGAACTCTCAGCATTTTTTTTTACAGACCAAGTTCTCAACATGGTTCATAATCCTTTTTGCTATCACCATGGTCCATTTGGATTCACTCATTGTATTGCCAAGAGTCAAATCTAACAAGACGACAACATCCTGTACAAAATTGAGTTTGTGATATTTCTTTTGACCTGACTCACATGTGCTTTATAGTACAGCACATGGTGCTTCATTCTGGGCACAGACATAAACTTTGAGCTGAATGGTACCAAGGACAGAACCATCTTCTATCAAAATGAACACCTCCTTCTATAAATATTAAATAGCCACTATTTAAAAAGTTAAAAATCATTTAATAACCTGTGATGTCTTTTATCACTTTAAATATGATTAACTATAAAATCAGTCGAACCAAAGTCAAGCTCTGGTTCCTGAATTACCAATCACTATTGCAGACTGATATGAAGTTAGGGTGGCTTCAGTCATTCCTGTTGAATATACATTGATTTCTAATGATCATCACATTCTTTTCTCAAGGTTCACAAACCTTGTGTTTTAAAATCCAGTTCTGAATGTTGATAAGATTAATTTTCAGTTGTCTTATTTTACTCTTTCTGGCATTATTATGTCTCTCTTTAAAAAATGAAATAAATCTTGAATTTTCTTGTAACTCTTTTGAAGATATTGACCTACAGCTTCTTATTCTATATAATTAGAATAATCGTTTTTGTCATTTTTTTTTCTTTCTCTGAAGATTACCTCATTCACCTCACTTGTGCTTTAGGCTTTTTGGTACTTTTCTTATAATCTGTCACTTTTTTATATTCATCTTTCATTGTATGTCTTTCTTTATATCTTTTGTGAAACATCTTTTATGAGCCTACACACAGAATGGATTATAACTAGATTATTTTCTTTAGATGTCTTTTGCCTTTCTCATTGAACTTTTCAAAATTTTTGTACAGTCAGACTTATATTTATAGAACTTTGCCCTTCATCGTTTATTTCCCTTTCAGAATCTCAAGGAAGCTTTTTTTAACAATCAGCTTTTCAAGTCTAGGGCACATGAATAAGCCCTATGTTCTTTTTCTTTGGTATTAGGCATTTACTGTTACATTAAAAATAAAAGTTTTTTCCTTCCTAGTTAAAATCAAATTCAAAACGATATTTGCCTACATTGATTCTCTTATTTCATCCATAATAAAATAATCTGTTAGTCAAAAATTTATTAGATCCCCTCCTTTCAGCCAAATTAGATTTCCAACAGAGTTCCAGAAACAAAAGTTCTGCGACAGTAATACAAAATTTAATAACACCTTGCTTTGTAATGCCGTAAATTATGTTTACTCCTTGACAACATTTTGGGTTTGGTTTATCACTCATTTTCCTTAGGCTGATCATGCTGTAGTTAAAGGCTGAACTATCAAGATCAGTTTCATGCTTCTTTCCCTCAATTCTTTCTCCAATCATCATGAGAAAAACAAGATACTAGATGTACAGCTAATGTTAAAGGGAATTTATAGCCCAAACATACCAATGAAAGCTAAACGCATTCTGGCACATTGGCACAGCAGAATGTAATAGGTTGTAGGATCACTGTGAGGTCAAGGCCAATTTAGGACTACTGAATGAGTTCTAAGTCAGCCTGAGCTAGAGTGAGAACTGACCTCAAAAAAAAATTATAGCCAGGCGTGGTGGTGCACCCCTTTAATCCCATCACTCGGGAGGCAGAGGTAGGAGGTTCGCCATGAGTTCAAGACCACCCTGAGACTACATAGTGAATTCCAGGTCAGCCTGGACTAGAGTGACACCCTACCTCAAAAAACAACAAAAAAATTAAAATTAAAAAAGTAAAAATAAAAACAAGGATGTGGGGGATGTCAATACAAAAACACAGCTGTAGCCCTGTGTGTGGAACAGTATCATCCGAGAGAAGCAGAACACCACTCTAATCCTAAGTATGTGAAAAATGACTGCATACAAATAAACAGGGATTAGAATACCTTCAGGACAACAGCAATCGTTGATACTGCATCTTCGGTAGCTGTTTAGGTATCCATAGGTCCAGATTTTAAGATTGTAACTCAACAACCGAATAACCTTATCATATTTATGCATGTCCTGGGAAAAAAATAACTTCATCTATGTTGGTGACATCAGCAAGCCAGATGTAATTACTATAGGACCAGCCTTCTTCCAAAGAGTCCTGGGTCCAGAAAAATGGATAAAATACCATCTGATATTTTTAATCTCTTCAAAATACATACAAAAAGATTATTCTAAAGTTGAATTTCATGAGCTCTTGCATTTCTTAAAATTCAACCTCTATTATGACTGCCTAGAATTTTTTTGTAAAAAATGCACTTTACTGGTCCTTCCTTGGCCTACACCAACCACAACTATGGTGTTTGAAGCTCTCTCCTGTGCTGATAAGCACTTCAGTTGATTCATAGAAATCCTACATTTTAAAACTATAGTATTTTCATGAAAGTTTTTTAGAGAATTATAAATCCTGAAATTATCCCCAAATGATCTTTTTTTCTGGAAAGAGGATCCACTATCAGTGGACTTTTCATGGATTCATGACTCCCAAAAGTCAGTGGAATCAGAGCTTTTCAGGTGCTCCTTCCATAGGCATGCTTTCTACAATGGAGACACACACTGTTTTACATGACCTAGAATACTTTGGGAGATGTGAAATGAATTTCCCTTCCTATCTTTTCTTGAAGAACTTGGTTTGTAGGTATGTTTGACAAACAGTAGATTTCCATTTGGAAGTTCGAATAGATTTACTCACTGAATCTGAAAAAATATGTTTGCTATAAAAACTGAGCAAGTCTAGAATTTGATTTGACATTAGCAGGCTTTATTTTCTACTACTAAAATCCTTAGGGCTTAATAACAGAAGATGTAAGTGCTACCTCAAGTATTCAAACAGATCTAAAAGTCATCCCTTAATAGATGTCTTCAGATACAGAAGCCACTTGGAAAAATCAGCCAAGTCTATATAGAGATTGGTAGGTAATATATGACAATGAGGACATCAAAAGAGTTTCCATTTTAACAATGACATGTCCTTATTGTACCCATCAACAGTCTGTCATATTATGATGGATGTTGGCAAAAAAAAGACATCTGATTTGAAAAAAAAAGTGAAGGCTCAGGGGAAAGGGGACACAAGAAGGGATTGTGATCAAAACATATTATGTACATGTATGAAAATTGTCGATAAAAGTTTTGAAAAGACATTTCTTAAGGACAGATATCTTTGGCAAGCCATTCAAGTGTTATTGAAAATTACATGGAGGTGATAAACTTCAAAATTGATAGTGATGATGTAACAGAAATAACTGGGGAGTGAGTCTGTGTAGCTTGTAGAAAACAGTGAACAGATTGGGAGAGATTGCAAAATAGAATCACAATATTTTACAGAAATAATCAGTAGTCGTTTATTTTCCCAGTCCTTGGATCCGGGTGACGAAGGGAATGTAGCCAACTCTAGAGTCTGGGCCACAGCTTCCACAGTCATCTCTGGAAACATTGTTGTCACCATGTCAAAAGGAAGCTGAATTACTGAATGAGTGATTACAGGGAACAAGAAATCCACTTAACCTCCAACATTAAGGCGCAGATGAGTGAGTAAGGCCATAGGTCCTCTATACACAACTGAGAGGAGACATGACTGCAGCCACCTGAGTGACCTCTGACAAGATCAGGAGAGTCACCTAATTAATCTAAGCCAACATAAAGCATTATGAGCAACACCAAATTATTTCTATTTGAAACCACTAAATATTAGAGTGCTTTGTTATATAGCAATAAGCAATGCATGACCAGAGGCTTGATGAGGAAGCAAGAATAAAGACACAGAAAGCACTGTACTCTATTCGGTAAACTTTATCTTATTGGGCCAGATAAGGAGGTGTGCTAGCTACCCAGACGGTGCAGAGAATGACATGCCCAACTGCTAACTCCTCCAGGGTTTATCTTGGGAACCAAGAACTGTCTTTCCCAAGGCCAAGTGACTCCATTTAATGATGGTTTGAGGAACTGTTTTACTAGGGATAATCTCCTTGAGATGCTAGATTTTGGTGGCAAGAATTAGTGAAGGCTTGGCTAGTTGCTTGGTTACTCTGATGAGGATCCCTATCATAACAGTTCCTCCAGACTCTTGCTATCAAGTATGATGGCAAAGTGATTTATTATGTCTTTTTCCATTAGCCAATGATGCTCCTATATTCTTGTTAATTAACCAAAGTCAGTTCTTCTTCTGACTTACTTGACCTAACACGATTGTTTTATTTATTTTTTTTATTTTTGACAATTTTATACATGTAATATATTTTTATCTCATTCACTCCTGTTATTTCATTAACTTATTTATTATTACTAATTAGCTACATTGTATGAGCAAGTCTTGTGATGGTACCCACTTTTCCCTCCTCCCAGTCCCCAACCCACTGGGAGCCCTCCTCAGTGGTATGGACCAGACCATGGAGTAGGAGGTTATGAATTAGACAAGAAGTAGTCAGTTTTTAGTTTATGAGTTGTTGTTGAAGGGGGCAATGTCTCTGGATATTCTCTCCCATCATGGCTTATAATCTTTCTGTCCCCTCTTCTGCTCAGATCCCTGAGTCATGGTGGGTGAGTATTAAATCTGCTTTACTGTTGAGGTCTTAAGAGTCTCTGGACTTCTGCTTTGGACTGTGTTGGGTATCCTCGGTGTCTGTGTCCATCGTCCTTTGCCAGGTTATCTGACTTGCTGTGGAGGTAGGTCTCTAGCTCATCTCTCCACTTATTCCCCTTTCCACTCCCACTCCAACTCTTCTTCCCAACTAGCCTTTTTTTTGTGTGTGTGCATGTGACCCACGGAGTTCAATTAGGGTTGTCTGCATGAGCATGGGTACAGGTTTGAAGCCATAACAAGTCGAGATGTTATTGATTTGTTTTATATATATATATATATATATATATATATATATATATATATATATATATATGGGTTAGTGGCTGGGAAAATGGCTATGGCTAAAGTGCTCCCCATGCAAGATGAGTACCTGAGTTCAGAGCCACAGAACACACATAAAATCCAGACATCATGGCGCTGGTGTCGGTAGCCCCAGCATACTTAGTGTGAGAAGGGGGCAGAGACAGGATTACCCAGCTATCCTAGCAAACACAGCAGAGAACAATACAACAAGAGACCCTGACTTAAACAAGGTGGAGGAAAGGACCAACAGCTGAAGTTGTCCTCTGGCCTCTACACATGCTGTGGCATGTGTGTGCACACATACACATCAAAAATAAAATGAGGTCAGGAAGCCATGTGTGATGGTACATGGCTGTAATCCCAGCCTCAGGAAGCTCATGGAAGAAGAGTGTGTGAGGCTAGCCTGGGCTGCATTGCAGGAATATCTCACAAAACAATGAGAATAACAACAACCAAGTTAAATTAGTTTCATTGAAATGCGTACCTAATATTTTCCAAATCATTTAAACTCATTACAATCAAGTTAAAAAGTAAAAGACACACAAACTGAGACTCGGTTTCTTGAGTAACCTGTATAGGGAGCAAATGAGATGGGAAAGATTTTTAAATCAAGTCTCCCTGACTTCTGCAGGTCACTGCAGAGAGTGGAGAAAGAGAGAGAGAGAACACCTGAAAGTACAAAAGAAGAAAATGATTAAGCAAGTGGGTGGAGAGTGAATAAAAATAATTACTTCTATGGAAGAAGGGAAGATGGTATGTGACAATATGACAAACTGAACAGAAACGCATGACGTCATGATGAACGCAAAGACAACAGGCAAACTCCCATGTGAAAGAATTTAGCTCCACCCCTGAATGTTGATTTAAGATAAATAAATATCACTGTACACAGCGCTGATTGAACCTAAAACTGTTTAAAAACTCAGGCTGCAATACCATAGACATCATGTTGGCTAAACAAAGTTACAAGAATCATTGAAATACTTCCCTGAACACCAGGAAGGCTTGGCGAGGGAATGAGGAAGATTTTGGGTCAAGAGCAGAAAGAATTACCCATAATGCTGAGCTCCCAGCAGTCAGAGGCAGAACCCTGAGGAGACTGGCATTAGCCTTTCTTGGACTTGCTTGCTTCTGGGAAAAATATGCTAACCTGGCAAAATCTGTCCTGAGAAGGCTTTGGATTCAACTACCAACTCTGAAAATAATGTCCCTTTCTTTCTCCTTTAAAGACAAAGATTGTCCCTTTGTTTCAAGGACACCTGCCTGATATATGGTGGTAGGTGTGTTCCAGAAGCAGCTGAGTCCCTTGACTCCTAGAACAGGTTCCTTGAAAGCATCCACATACATCTTCCTTGAGCCTTGTCCCCTCGGTTTCTGGTGACAAACCTCCTCCCTGTCCCTAAATTGGACCTGCAGAGAAAGTGGTTAAATTGTTCATTCTCACTCTATCTTTGTTAGTTCAATAAATAGATTTTTGTTCTCTCTTCATTCCTGCCCCTCCCCTCGAGGGTCAAAGGCTGGAGGTTTAAGTTTCTCTTAAAGAAACGGCTATGCTGCATTTAATCTTGCTGCAGCCACACTACTGTAGATGTCAGGCTTCTGATGAGACATTAAATCAAGGTAAGCATCTGCAGAGAAGCGGAACGTGGCTTCACCTCACAAGAATCATGCGGCCAGCACAGGCTTTGTGCCTTGCCTGCAGACCCACACCCTCGGAGTTCACTATAAAATGTTCCCTCTGGAAAGGTTTGTAGATGTGTTTAATTTGGTGGGGGAAAAAATATGTTCACAAATCTTGCCTGAATAAAAATGCTCTGAGGAGTAAAAGAAAAAAATAAGGATAATAAATTGTGCATCAAAACAGGGTACTTTGCTTTTAGCAGAGACTAATATATTTTTGCATGGCTTGGATGTGATAAAGTGAGATGTCAATTACATGGAATTTTGTTAAATAATCTCAAAAGACCAAAATGAGTTTGAGATAAGACAAAGGAGGCGACAGCTCAGGGATGACGTTTCAGACTGTCTTCTCCTAAATGTTTTCATTTTTCAGATTTCAATCGAATTCACCTAGAATATTGATGCAAGCTCAGGATATAATTTAAGTTTAAACTAATTTTATCAACACTGAGCACTGGATAATGCTTCTTTACTTGTGCTTACAGAAAACTAGCCTGAATTTGGGCTCTATTCTGTGCCACACTGTTCCATGTCCCTCCATCATACGAACTTGATTATCATAGACTACTATATGTTTTAATATCTTACAGTCCGAGTCAGTTATTCTTAATAATCTCAAACTATTCATTGTTAATCTTCCTCATAGATCACGAAGTTAAATTTTCACTCTGTCAAGTTGAACCAAATCTCACTCTATTGGACTTAAAGCTAGGGAAGAATTGACATGTGATCTAAAATGAGGAGAATGGGGTATTTTTTTTGTCTGTGTGTATGGTGTGCTGGTGGGCATTTATGCATGTAGGCACCTGGGTGGGCACATTTGAATAGAAGCCCCAATCCTCAGTAGTACCATCTACCTCTTGTTGGGACAGGTTCTCTCATTGGCTAGCCTAGCTAGTTTCAAGCTCCAGAGAGCCTCCCGTCTCTATTTCTCCAGAACCGGGATTATAAACATGCCTGACATTTTACAGGGTTACCAGGGATTGAACTTTGACCCTTGTGCTTATGTGATAAACACTTTACCCACTGAGTTATCATCCCAGCTGATTTTTTTTCCCTTAAAAATGTTTTTAATTCAATATCTGTAAAGGATCTAGTCTATATTAATCATGTCTCTGGTTGACAGGAGCAGAACTTTATTGATATACAAGAATCATTTGTATACAAGAATTAATCCCAAATTAATTATAGTTCTATAACTATTCTATAGTTCTAAAACTATGATGTATGTAGGAAACAAATTTGAAAAAATATAGCATGCCTTTGAATTGATCAAAGATTGTGTAGATAGTACAGAAAAAGAGTATAAACCACAAAACAGAATAAATTCAACTTCCTTAAGTTTAAAAATTTCTGTTTGTAAGACACTGCTAAGAAAATGAAATGACAAGCCACTGACTGGGACTAAGCATTTGCAAAACATCAATTTGATAAAACTTGTATCCAGAACATTGTATGTATTCTCACAAAGAAATGGTAGGAAAACAAAACAACCAAAAACTATTGAAAGGATTTGATCAGATACTCAACTAAGTATATGTGCTTTGCAAATAAGCATATGAAAAGAGGCTTAGCATCTGTTTTTCATTGAAATCACAAGATGCCACTGAATACTTATTGAAATGATTCAAAATTTAAAAATAAACATGAAAATGTTGGTAAGAAAGTAAAGTAATGTAAATTCTCATTGTTGCTGGAAGTGCACGTTGGAAATATAGTTTGGAAGCTTATAATGTTAATATACTTACTGGATGGGTGTGGTGGTATATGCCTATAATCCCAGCTACTAAGCAATACAGAAACTTGGGGGTTCCCCACAAGTACACCAATATGATACACTACCACTCTGATCATTTTGGGGTGCCTCCAGATCCTTGTCTTTTAAATTAGTAGAGCTTAGATCTTTAAGGAGGGAGAGCTCTAAGAGAAGGGGAGCTTAAGGGAAGGAAAGAAGACATAAAGAGGCCCGGAATTTAAAAGTAGGAAAGAAGACAGAGCTCTTTCCCAGGAAGGCAAGAGGGGGTTTGAGAAGCCCATCTCTTAACTCAGGTTGGGAACTCTTATGTGAGCCCCATGGATGGGCCTATAGCTGGCCTAGTCAGTTAGTCCTAAAGTTAGGTGTCTGTACTCGAGACTTTCCAAAAAGGGCAATCTTCTCCAAAATCTTAATTCTCTAAAAAGGATCTTCTCAGAAGGGAATGGAAGGACTCCCTAAGGGCCAGAACCTTCTGCTGTTTCTGCCCTGTTGTAAAGTGTAATGACTTGGATTTTCCTCTATAGGCCCAAGGACATTTCCCACATTTAGTGAAGGAGAAAGCTATTCACTTTGGGGTCCTGTCACCCCTAAACTGCATCATTAGGACACTGTTGCAGGAAAATTGCATATTTAAAACCAGCTTGAGCAAGTTAGCAAAATCCTGTCTCAAAAAAAAAATTAAGAAGGATTGGGGAAGTTGGCAAATACATAGCCAGTAGCCATTTGAATATTCTTTGATGTTGGTGGTGATCATGGACACATTCACAGGCTATGAGAGCTTAATACTCATAGCTCTGTAAGTAGAATAAATGATAGTGTTAGAACACAGATGTGAGGCTCACATTTAAGAATTCTTCATCTTGGGCTGAGGATGTAGCTGACAGTGTGGGACGAATAGATTTAAATATGTCTTATTCATATCTGTGTGTGAAAATGTCATAATGAAATCCATTGTATTAGTCAGGGTTCTCTAGAGAAAACAGAGTTGATAGAATGGATTTTAGTAAAAGGGAATTTATTGGGGTAGCTATGACAGTCCAACAATAGCAGTCTGCAGGCACATGGGTGAAAGTAGCTGTTCAGTCCAAGTGGGTGGATGCTTCAGCAGTCCCAATCCAGCCCAGAAGGTCTGATGGCTCTCTGGGGAGCAGCTGCTCTTCAGTCTATGATGTGAGGCCAAAGAAACTGGGTTTCAATGTCCAGGAAGGGTAGGAGAGCAGGATGTGAATGCAAGTCACGAACCAACACCAGCAACCAGGGGACGAAGGAAGAGGGCTCCCTTCCCCTCAAGCTTCCTTATATTTAGTCCCCTTGGAAGGCCCACCCACTGGGGGGAAAGGCTCACTCTGGAGAAAGGACCTCCCCCCTTCTCCAAAATCCCAAAAGGATTTTGTTAATCCTTTCTGCAAGCAATATCAGAGACCCACCCAAGATTACTGTGGATTATTACACAGGTCAAGTTGACAAATAAATTTAACCATCACATCCATTATGTGTGATTAATATATGCTAACAACAATAATTAAAAAGTTGGGCATTGTGGTGAACGTCTTTAATCCCAACACTCAGGAGGCAAATGTAGGAGGATCACTGTGAGTTTGAGGCCAGCCTGGAACTCTAAAGTGAGGGCCAGGTCAGCCTAGGCTACAGTGAAACTCTACCTCTGAAAAAAAAGAAAATTCTTGGGCATGGTGGCACATCTCTTTAATCCCAGCATTTGGGAGGCAGAGTTAGGACGATTGCCATGAGGTCAAGGACACCCTGAGATACATAGTGAATTCCAGGTCAGCCTGGGCTAGAGGGAGACCCTACCTTGAAAAACTAAAATAATAAAATAAAATAATGGAATAAAGCCTGGGTATGTAGCTCCATGGTGGCAGAGCTCTTGCCTAATATGTGTGAAGCCCTATAAAAATAAAAATAAAAAATAGCCCCACGATATATAAATATATGCTTCTATATCTATATATAGTTTAACTTAGCAACCCTACTCTTAGATATTTACCTAAAAAATAAAATTATACCCATTTAGTGATGCATACATAATCATTTATTTTGGATTTCTTCATAATCAACTAAAATTTAGAATAGCCCCAATGCTCTGATGAATGAATAAACGGTGCGATTAATTATAAAAGAAGGAAAAAATATTGAAACTTTGTAACAGCACGATAGATCTCACATAGATTAAGCTAAAATTAAGCAATATTCCCAAATCTACATACTTCATAATTCCATTTGCATGACATTCAGGGAAAGGCAGAACTGTAGAGCAAATCAGTGTGCCTGGGGATAAAGTAGAAGACAAAGGTTGATAACCCAGGAGCCTTGTGAGAGTTACACAATTTTCACGCACTAGTCACAATGCATGGCACTAATCTCCTCAATGGAGTGAATTTTATTCAGTATAAGTTAAGGTTCAATAGACCTGTGCTGATGTGGTGGTTTGGATCTAAAAAGTTCCCCATCGCCTCATGTGTTTGTGATTAAGCCTCATATTTAATCCCTTGCTCTAGTGGAGTCTTTGGAAAGGAGAGTCTTGCTAGAAGAGATGTATCTTGGGAGTTTATAGCCTATCCCCAACCCTGCCTGATAATGCTAGCAAGCTACTCTCTTCACTTCCTTCCTGCTGATATGTGATGATGTGAGCCAGCTTCCTACTCTCTCCCCACCACCATAATGAAACTTCTCTGTGAAACAAACCCTGTCCTTCCATAAGCTATTTCTCATCAGGTGTTTTGTCTGTGTAATGAGAAGATCACTACTACAGCAAAGAACTGGACGAAGCCTTTATTGACTCAGATATTTGAAAGGTCTGAGTGTTTTCTGGTTCAGACATATCTGGGCTATGTACATAACAAAGTCCAGTGTTGTTCTCTCTTGGCTTCATTTTCCCCATGATGCCTTATTTTTTCTCCCACTGAAGCCCCGCCAGCTGTTCTCATCTTGCAGAGATCTCTGTAGCTCAGAACCTCAGAACAAGATCCTCTTTGTCTTTATGCAATAACCAGAGTTGTCTCCCAAAGAGCACTGATTAGCTCTACTTAGGTAATATCTATCTCTGATCAATCAATAGGAGTGAAATACTCTGGCCATCTTGAATTGTGTATGCCTCCTCAAGACAGGAGAGATGTGGCCTCGGAGATGGCTCAGCAGTTAAGGCACTTGCCTGCAAAATCAAGCAACCTGGGTTCAATTCCCTAGGGCCCACGCCAAGCCAGATGCAATGTGGCACATGTATCTGGAGTTCCGTCTCTCTTCTCTATCTTTCTTCTTCCAAATAAATAAATGCAAATATTTTTTAAAATAAATAATTTTTTAAAAAGACAGGAGAGGTGTGATGATGGAGCAGATTCCAACCAGATGGAGAGCCAGGCAGGCAAAATAACACATGTCCTGAAGCCTCATTTTTGATCACTGCATGCCATGGTCTGCTGCTCATGTCGTGCATGCCTGCCCAGCCAGGCCTCCTTCCTCCGGTCGTGGTCCATAGAATATTTACTGCATGCTTTCCAGGTTTTCAACTTTTAGTTTTATGCTTTTTCTTAGAATGGAGCAGTTTCTCTGGACACCCTTGCTCACCTCCCTCTTTTGTCACTGGAGCCCAGCCCTGTGTCTTCATGTTACCACGGCCCCTTCACGCTGAGACACAGGCTCTAAAGTGGATCGCATTTGACTTTCCAGTTGGTGATTTGACCTGCCACTTTGGTGACAGCGTCCTAGTAGGGAAAGTGACACCGTTGTCCACATTTATGTGGTTCTCAGTCGATTCCCTCAGCAGATGCCTGACACCGAGCAAAGCAGGGCAAGAGAAACAGGTGAGCTGGACTGACTTGCATAATTAACCTCACCATGAAGGCCTAACCCACGTGCCATGCAGCCTTCACCCTCTCTGAGCTGCAGAGGCTGATTACACTGTCCCCAAAGTTTTCAGACTCCTCAGTAAGCAATAGTTATACTTATGGAAGAAGCTATAGAGACTTTCTAGTAAACCATGTAGTTTTAGCAAAGAGAAAACAGAAGACCCTAGAGCCTCTTGTGTTAAGAGCTGGGATTAGAGCCCAGGCCTCCTGTCTGCTGGCCTGTGCTTTCATTGGTTCTCTAGTGATTTGTTCACATTTCCTTCTGGTTAATGATGTGTCTACAAAAATTTCTATCACTCCTGAATATAAATGTTTTAAAATGTAAATAAATCAAGTTCATCAGCCATTTAGAACAGATGTTGTTCCACATCTTCTGATAGAACTATGTCCTAAGAAACTCATCAAAAATTAAAAATATCCTAAATCTTAGAAGCTTTTTTTTCAATTTTTTCTTTATTAAGTAGAGAGAGAGAGACAGAGAGAGACAGAGAGAGAGAGAGAGAGAGAGAGAGAGAGAGAGCACCAGGGCCACCACCTTGTGGGTCTGGTTTATGTGGGTCCTGGGGAATTGATCTTGGGGCCTTAGCTACTGGAGGCAAGTGCCTTAACCGCTAAGCCATCTCTCCAGCCCCTCTTAGAAGCTTTTGAAATACCTAATCAAAAATCACAGTTTACAACACAGGACACTGTGGCGTGTGGGTGTTCACCCTTCTGCTTGTAGCTCTCTGAGAATGCCCATTGTTTCCAGAAACTGAATATTACACAGGTTGTGAAAAGATCAAAATTCAAATTTTGAAGTTCACTTTCTACCAAATGAATCTTGCATATGTGGACCATGATAAGGTTAAAAAATATCATTATGTGAAAACTTTGTAACTTATGGACCATCTATGCTGGATTGTGGTGTTGGTATGCTACTTTAGAGGCACAGCATAGAGAAAGGCTAGGATTTAAGTATTGCTTCAAAATTATTCATTGAGTGACCCTAGCACCTTCCTCAATCTTTCCTTGATTTTAAAATAGAGGCTCATAACAGTAAGTCTTTCAGAGGAAAATTGTGCAGAAAAACAAAGATTAATCCAGCACAACAATCAGTAGATAATCCACACTCAGCCAAGATTAGCTGAGGGTCCAGGTTGTCTCCTTGGTCCACACTTCTGATTTATTCAAGGGAGAGTTTGAGAAGTAACGGAAAACAGAGAAATGTCCAAACACAGTAGGACTGAATGAGATGTCAACTAACGCTGCTTAAGAAAATATGGTCTCTTACAAAAGTATCCCATTTCACTAGGAGAGCCCCTGAGACACAGGAAAGGAGGAGAGTTTTAGGACAAGAAAAGCAACCATTACGACTTTGATAACTAATGTTGAAATTTACATCACCGTTCTGGTCTTGTGGGGTGAGGATTTGGTTAGCAAAAGGGAAGGGTAGAATAGCAAAGACTAACCAGAATGGCATGGGGGCAGAAGCTGTCTTGGTAATCCTTATAGGGTAAGGAAAAAAGAACCAAGAACTGGGAAGGCATCTTGGCCTCAGGCAAGATGCTGAACACAATGATGCTGGAGGTCAAGGCCATGGGGAACATGACCACAAGAACAAATAGCAGGAATAGGGAAATAAATTAGGAAACTGAGCCCCACTCTAAGGACGTGAGACAATAAGAAATTGGATTAAAATAGGAAATTACTAACAAGGGGCTTCGGTGTTAACAAATGAAATCACTGTTGTCACTGAAGCAAAGATTCACACATTGCCTGTCAAGACAAAGATGAGACAAAAGCACTGGGAGGTCTACAATAGGGTAGGAGAGAAAAGATCTTAGGCCAGAATGGAAGATTCATGTGGAGACAATGTCCTATTTGTAAGGAAGGCCTTTGCAGACTTCAAATGACAGCAGCCTTTCACAATCTTTATAACTTGAAATAAAAATAAAGAACAAAGCATCATGATTTCAGAATTTACAGAGATATTTTGGTACATGTGCCCAGAGGCATCTCTAAAATATGGACTTGTTTTTCAAAACTATGAAAATAAACTGAATATATTAGTAACAAAAATGGCATCACACTAAATCCAGCTGATATGTCTATACCTTATTGTCAAGGTATACGCTAAGGCTACTTGCGTGCAAGTTTACTGGATTGGGAAGTATTTTTCATGTAAATTTTAATTAGTATATGAAATTCAGAGCTAGAAAATCCTATATAATTGAAATTACAAATGTGTAAGGATATGTAAGAATCTAGAAGGGGAAACTTTAGTCTCTGATAGGTCAGAGAGTGTGTATACACATGTACGGTGGTGTTGGTGGTGTGCGTGAGTGTGTGCAGGGAGAATCTGGTAGAGTCATGAGTGAAATAAGCAGGAATGAATGTTTCGGATGGATAGTGTAGGGACTGACTATAAAGCCAATCAGTTGTTATAGAAATCAATGGATCCCAATTTGTAATGACACATGTGTATACAAATGCCATAAGAAACCCCTTATTTTTGCTGCTAGTCTAAAAAGTTAAGAGGGAAAAAAATCTCTGATTCAGTGATGAATGCAAGAGAAAGAATCAGAAGTTCACATAGTTAATACCTGTATTCATGTCAACCAAAGCAACTCTGTTCTTCACCTGTGTTTATGAATTGACATAGTATAAGACATTTTGTTTGAAACAAAGAACTCCAGTATTTATGTCAGAATATTGGAGATATTTGAGATGCACAAATGTGATGACTGACTATACTGCTGAGGATGTCCTGCCACATTATTTTATTCAAAGAAGTCTGTACCTTTTAGTGTTTTGAGGTATTTTACAATTCTGTAAGTTAAGAAATACATGCAATAGCACTGTGGAGATGGCTCAGCAATTAAGGCACTTGCCTGCAAAGCCTAAAGACCCTGGTTCAATTCCCCAGTACCCGCATAAAGCCAGATGCACAAAGTGGCACATGGACCTGGAATTAATTTGCAGTAGCTGGAGACCCTGTCACATCCATTCTCTGTCTGTCTCTCTTCTCTCCATTTCTCTCTCTCTCTCTGCTTGCAAATAAATAAATAACAACATTTTTATAAAGAAACACATGCAATAACAGAAATGATTCTTGTGCTTAGAAAGGCAAATGATTTTATTCCATGAAATACAGCCTGTACATACTGGCTGGTTTTGTTTGTGCTATTTAGCTTGTGAAGTATTTATACGAGTTGCTACAGTCACCTTGGGAACCACTTGTAGAATCTTACCAGTTTTCTTATCAATTAATAAATTGCCATGTGCTCATTTTATATGAGTCTGAGAACCATGATTTTAGAATTTAAGGAAATATAATGCCTAAGAACTTACAAAGTATTCATAGGCAACCACCAATAGAGTGCAGACACCATCATTTGCTCTAGGGACAGCCTGTGCACCATATATATTATAGCTGAAACCTCACAGCTCCCAGTGTATGCTGATGTCATTCGTGGAAGAAATTGAGCATTACTATTTTCAAAGTGACAAGAAAAATAAGTTTATTAACACACAAAGGTTCACTGACTATCAAAGTATGATGGTAAAGCCAGCGGGTTAAATTTCATCATAAATAATAATATCTTCATCCTATCTGAGGATACGCATAAAATATCTGATTTAAACTTGAATAGGAAATATCTAGACTAAAAAAAGATGAATCGTTTCCTCCCCACAGAAGAGCCCTGGGACCCAAGAAGGCATGGATTCTGAAAGAATGACTCTAGTGCCTTTTTTTTCTGCTTTGATATGTGTGACGAATGACAGCCATGTGTGTGACAGACTCCTATGAGCACAGGTGTGTATGTCATCATTTATGTTTTAGTTACATAAACTTATTTCAAACAAAACACCACAACTAACAGCATACATTGTTTCTGTATGTGACTCTTTAGTGCTCACAAATTCCCTCATATATGGTATAGTTCCTCGTCTTCCTCCTTCAAAATAACAGAGTGGAAACAAATGTAATGTTATAAAAGGATTATTCCGAAATATATACTTTAAAAGAGTAAGTCATTAATGGGACTGAGTGTTTTACCTAGTATAAGGAATAAATGATCTGAGTGTGCCTTAAAAGTCTGGGACTCACTAGGGTACTTTCTTCCATGTTTGCTAACCACCTTTTCAGAGAAATAGAAGCCCTGCTTTCGAATAAAAGGAGCAGAGACAAGAACCCACATTTTTAAAAAGTATATGAAATAATCAAGATAAAAAGACTTTGATGGAAATAATTAGAATTGAAGGTAAACAGATTACTAAAGAATGGTCCTATATTCTTTAATAAAAAGTGAAAAATATAAAATCCAAATGAAAAAGTCCAACCAGCAAAGAAGTGACTCCAACATACATCTTTCATTTAAAAGATGTCACCTAGGGCTGGGGTGATGAGTCAGTGGTTGAAGGGCTTTCTTATGAAGCCTTCTGGACCAGAGTTCAATTTCCCAGTACCAAGGTAAGACCAGATTCCCTTATTTGGAGAGGCAATCAACTTAAAATTGAGATAATGGAGTTAAAATTGAGTAAGCAAAGTGAACTCTCCTCTAATATCGCTGATGTCTTTATAAGGAGGATAAAATTGGACAAACAGGACCTACGGGAGGATGCCATGAGAAGACAGGGAAGATGAAGTGTTAAAGTGAATGGTTCTAAGAAACAAGGAGAAGACAAGCTTGTCCAGAAACTAGCAGAAGTGAGGGGAAAGACACACATAAATTCTTTTTCACAGTCCCCAGAAGGAATGGAGCCAGCTAACACTTTGCTCTTGAAATCCTAGTCTCCAGTATAGAGATGCCAAGTTTCTGTTTTCAAGCCATCCAATTCACATTAATTACTTAGTTATGACAGTCCTAGGAAATCAATGCAAATAGTCAGCTGTCCCCAATAAGATGGACCCATTTCTATTTGTCAGGTAAGATGACTCTCTCCTGAGAGGCTGGGATTTGAAGAGAATTCCAGGCCACAGGGTAGACAGAGAACCAGCTGCTCTGCAGTGACTACTAATTAGTGTTAATTCAACAGGAAAGAAAAGATGAAAATTACACATTGCATTATATATATATCCAAAGCACATTAAGTGAATAGGAGGGTTCCCAAGTGTTTCTGGGTTCAGAATTATATTTCTGGCAGTGAACAGGTCATGCAAGGTGGAATATGAGATAAGCCTGAAAAGTCAGGCTCATCCAGAGTCTCGTTCTCTCCAAATTGAAAGTGCTATCAGCAATGCGAAGTTTCTGCAGACTGCATGGTAATGCTCTCGATGAAACAAACAAAATTTAAATGCATGATATTTTTAACTGGTCTCTTTGAAAATGGGGCCAAGTTCAACTCTAAGTTTGCACAGGTAGTGAACAAACAGAGAGCCGCCATGTTTAATTCCATTTGTCAGACCATTTCCCCCTTTTTATACCCCTACATGGGAATGTTCTTCACACATCTTACAAGTGAGAGAACTGATTAATAGAATTAACTAAATTGTAGATTAAACAAAAGATGTTTATGAAAGCACGTGGCAAACAGAACACAAGATTATTCTTAATCTAGAAAACATTAAAATATAAGAGGAAGTCTTCAAGTTGAATCAGAAAAATGTACTCCAACTTCAAAAGTAACCAAGAAATTTATTTTATGCAAATTCATGAAACAAATCAGCAATGGCCACAGTGGGTTGTTAGCCCAGGTTAACTATACTAAGTTAAGTTACTGTTATGTAGAAACTTAACACCACTAACCATCACTCGAGTCAACCCAGCATCTTGTTTTCCCAGAGCAGTTTTATGCTATCAAAGATAGAAGATAAAAAGATGTCCCTGGGCTGGAGAGATGGCTCAGTGGTTAAGGCATTTTTGCCCAAAAAGCAGAAGGACCTGAGTTTGATTCCCCAGTGCCCACATAAAGCCTGATGCACAATGTGGTGCCTGCATCTGGAGTTTGTTTGCAGTGGCAAAAGGCCCTGGTACACCCATTCTCTCTCTCTCTCTCTCTCTCTCTCTCTCTCTCTCTCTCTCTCTCTCTCTCTCTCTTTCTCTCTCTCACTCTCTCTCTCTCTTTCTTTTTATCTCAAATAAATAACATATTTTTAAAAAGAAATTCACTGAAAAAAGCCTGATTCAAATGAATTTAGACAAGTTAACATATTCATAAAGCATTACATGTTTTATAGTCTTGCCTGAAGGGCCATGAGCAGAAGATAGAAAGTGAATTAAATCTAACCTAAAATGAGCAGAAGCCTGGATAACAGTGGGCAGGAAGTGGTGTCAGCTGTTAAAATGTCAACAAATGAATGAAACTGATTCTGAGAATAGAATTACATGAGACCAGTTTAAAGAGGGCACCATTTTCCCAGACAAGTAAAAGCATTCAACACTTTTCCTTTTGACCTAGGTCTTTACAGCTCTCCCTAGTACCTGGAGGCACAACCGTGACCTGCCTGTTCCTTACTGCCCAGATCGCAGACTATCTTTGTCTTACAGACACATCCCTTAATCAGCAGGTGCTTATTGTTTTCTCTGCCTTTCACCATGTTAATACTCAATGGCTTGTTAGGCTTAGGTGATTTACACAAGTCTACAGAGATGAGTACAGTGTTACATATAAAGTGTTATCTCATTTATTTGCTTCTGTGTTATTCTATAATGCTTTCAGATTTCTGGTTCTATTCCCTAGAAGTATTTTTGTATTCAGTTAGAGAAGCCAATGTCCTAGAATTTTCTTGTGGATCTTGTTAGGTCATTTTCAGAGGTAAGCCTTTTAAATCTTCACAAGAATTTGATTTCCCTGTTCTGAATATTTCTTCAAGTTGGCTCAAATTTCCTATACAGTTAGGCATTGACTGAATTTTCTTCTCAGCAATATAACCAATTTGAGGTTTTGACTACAGATTTATTTGAATTTCTATAAATTTCTATGGGACCAATATGGCCCACTACCTGTTTTTTGACATTGACCATATGGAAATCATATGTAGTATATATATATATATATATATATGATAATATATAGAGACACTGACCATATAGAGATAATATACAATATATGATATATATATGATCATACATAGAGATAAGTTATAGTATATAGTATATATACTATAACTAGCATTTCCCAACCTAGTTCTTTTATTAACTATATTATTTTACTTGGAGAGATTACACTTATGTCATAATGCTCTTCATCTACCTCCGCATTCCTTCACCTTCCTTTCTGGTACTACAATGTGTCTGTATCTGTGTATGTGTGTGTGTGTGTGTGTGTGTGTGTGTGTGTGTGTGTGTGTGTGGTGTATTCCCATCAAGTTGATAAAATTAACCCTTACACTTATAGAACCTGGATCTCACCCATTAGGCTAGACTAGCTAGTCAGTAAGCCCTAGGGATCTTCCTATGTCTGGGTTGTGGTCACCTTTCTAGTTGCTGCACAGAAAGAACCCAAACAAAAGCGGCTTGTGGAGGAATGGGTTTATTTGGCTTACAGACTCCAGGGGAGACTCCATCCTGGCAGGGAAAATGATGGCATGAGCAGAGGGTGGACATCACCTCTGCCACAGCACTGCAAACAGCAGCAGGAAGGTGTGCCAAACACTGGCAAGGGGAAGCTGGCTTATAACCCCCATGAGCCCGCCCCCAAGAACACAGCTCCATCGAGGTTGTAAAATGCAAACTGCCATCAGCTGAGGATCGATTACCCAGAACACATTCATTTGTTTGTGGGGGACACCTGACCAAACCAGGACAGTCTGTCTCCCCAGTGTGGGGATTACAGGCACATGGCACATGGTACCATACCCAGCTTTTACAAGGATGCTAGGGACCTAAAACCATTTCTCCATACTTGCACAGCACGCACTTGACTGACTCTGTGTTTCTAACCAGATATGAATAGAAAGTTTCACAGCCATGCTAATATTCTCAGTCCTATCAAAATGAGCACTTCAAAATGGTTGAGATAGTAACTTTTATGATATGTCTTTTTTCATTATTTTATTTTTATTTATATATAAATATTTTTAGTTAAGGTATAGTCTTGTAAGAGCCACAGGGTATGTAGAAATATCCTGAGGTACAGCCCCCCCTCGAAAAAAACTAACAGAGGCCCCAATTACCCCACAGTGAACACCAAGGACCCTCAGGAAAATGGGGACAAAAGGTGTCCTTTCTTTAACCACAATGTATACTTTAAAAAATAATGTGTATATCACACGAGAATAGTGAGTTCACGGCCAGCCTGAGCTTATCTTCAAAAAGAGTAGATAAATAAATTAAAGGACGCATAAA
>PVHP010014974.1:0-38206 GCA_004024765.1 Zapus hudsonius
AAAAGATCGGATGGGGCTGTGAACATGTGGGAAGCCTCAGGGAGAAATTATAAGGGCTGCAAACCCATGGAAAGTGAAGTCTAGGGGACAAACTGAGAGAGCTTAAAAGAGGGGAACACGTTTGGCATTGGCCTCCTGTGGAGGGATGCTAGGAAAAAGTGAGAGTGCCCACATGGCAGATCCAGAATGGGAATCCACACATGGTGGGCTTAGAGACCATAAAGCAGATACAAGTGGGGAGAGTAGGATTCAGAGAGTTATGTTACCCTTTGTTTGAGTAGGCCTGGGACCAAAAACTAGTGTGGGGAAAGTACAGACCACACTGAGCAAGGTCACAAGAGTGTCTCACAAAAAGAGAGGCATTAGAAAGGGACCAGAAGAGCCAAGAGTCACTGTCTTTTTTAAACTAAATATATTGGCTTTGGGGTTTATGGCCATTTAGTGTTCATGTTGTAGTTACCTTGACATTGCTGAGACAAAACACCCAACCAAATGCAGTTAACAGAAGAAGATGGTTTATTTTGGCATACAGTCTCAAAAGGAAGCTTCATAATGGCAAGAATAGAGGATGGACATTACTCCTTGCCACAGCAGCTGGCAGAAAGCAGCAAGAGAGAGAGTGAAGCTCTGTCAAGGAGCTGGCTATAACACCCCAAAGCCTACCCCCAACAACACACTTCTTCCAACAAGTCTCTGCTTCCCAAATTGCCACACTTGAGTTTATGGGAGACATTTGATTCAAACCACCACAGTCCATGGTATTCTCACAAGCCAAAGCAATCTGGTACCCCTCACCAATAGCATAATTGGTCCTTATTACCAATAGTCAGCACTTATATGATATTGCTTATAGTTAAAGGGAGAGTAGCTTAGAGGTTCCGTACTAGAACTCAACAACAGAGGGCTTCTGTTTCTGATATTCAAGCAGAAAGGAAGAAATCTCTCCTTGAATTTTTGTTATAATAACTTTAAAGAATTCTTGCATATATATCTGAGGATTCACCATAATGAATAGTTCAAAGAATGTTATTTTAAAATGTTTGTTCTAATTTTCTTTCACTTGTAGTAGCCACAAATAATAACACTCCAAACCCTGGGTTGCAAACCCATAGCTTAAATCCTTCTCAAGGTTTTTGTTTCACAAGATCTTCCCTCAAGTCAGATTTTTAAATCAAAGTTGACCTATAATCATGAATGCCTATAAAACTCTCAAATCTCCAAGGAACTGGAAAGTGAGAAGAGTTGAAGAGGCGTCCAATAGTAGGAATCCCTCCATTTCCTCCTTTTGACATTTTATCACTGCAGCTGTGGATATATTGCTTAGACTATAAATAGGCTATAAATAAAATCCCAGTTTTGTATTTAGGATCATGATCTTGTCTGCTCTCAACTGGCTCCTCATCACCATTTGGCTCTTTTTGCCCCAATGCTTTGTGTCTTAGTGTAAATAATAATACCATACAGAAGCATACATGAAAAAAAATATAGTTCTACAGGTATAGCTGCATTATAAATAGTTTCTCCTGTGTAACCACCTTAAGGTTAATAAAATAAAAAAATTCCTTTCATCCCCTCAAAATAACCCTCATGTCCCTCCCAATAATCACCACCACCATGGCTATAATGACAATTGCTTTTTTTATTTTTCTTTGTACTATTACTATCTAAGTACATATCCTTTTACCATATTTTACTTTACCTGATTTTAAAAATCTTACATAAATGGAATCATGGAATAGTCTCATCTGTGTCTGGCTTCCTGCACACTGCATAATTTTTTGGAATCCTTCCATTTGGTTGTAGTTTATTAACTTTCATTACTGCACCACATTCTACTGTATTTATGAAATTCGGCATATTTTCTACTCTATTGATAGACATTTTGACTTATCAATAGCTGGGACTGTCAGAAATAGTTCTGCCACAAATAGTCTTGTATATGATTCTTGGTGTCACAGTCCCAAACATTCTTTCTATCAGTTATACAGCTGGGAGTGAACTGTCTGTCTCATAGCTTATGCATGTCTTAAACCTTAGTACATCATGACAAGGGCTTTTCCAAAGCACCTCTATCAGTTAAGCTTTCCACCAGCTTGTCAGCTGGAGAGTTTCTATTGCTCCAAATTCTCACCAACACTTGGTTTCACCTGTAATTATTAATATGGTGTTTGCTTCTGGTTTTGATTGCTTTTCTAATTTCTATCTCAGTCATTTAAATATCTTCTTTTGTGCACTATCAACTCAAGTCCCTTGCTCACTCTTTAACTGACTTCCTTTACATATTCATCTTAGAAGTTGTTGAAATCTTCATATGAACAAGGCGATTGATGCATGTATGTATCCCAGCTTCTCAGGAGGATGAGAGGGGAGAATCTCTTGAGCACATAAGTTCAAGACTAGCCTAAGCAACATAGTGAAAACCTGTCCTAAACAAAAAGAAACTTCTGTTGGTGATACATGTGGCACATGTCTTCTCCCTTTATATGGACTTTCAACTCTCTGAACAACCTCTTTCAATAAAAGACATTTCTAATTACATTGTAACCACATTTTCTCTTAGTTTAGTGCTTTTATTGTTCTGTTTTATAAATTTTTATTTTACTTTGAGGTTAAAAAATTGTTCTCCTAAATTAAACACTATTGTTTTTTTTTCTTTTGCATATACGATACAATCTATCTGGAATTGATTTTTATAAGGGCTCTCTTTATTTTGATCATTGTTTTCTTCAAAAGGACAGCTACTGTATCAGTCCATTCTTTAAAATGGATGACTTGTATGACCTCAGTTTCTTCTCCACTTTCTCAGAAGTAATCTGTTACTATACCTTTATTTAGTGTTTAAGCCAGAAATTATAAGGGTAGTCTTGATCAGCTTAGACATTAAAATATTTAACTCCACTTTATTTTTTGTCAATTTACATATTATCATTACCATTCTATGTTTAGTTAAGCTTGTGGAAAAGCTATGATTGTTCTGATATGAAGTAAATACGAATTTACACAGGCCTCCATGGCTTTTCATTTTCACTGTGTGGAGTCTTTTGTTCCTGCTCTCCATCTGGAATCACTGACTGAAAAATACTCTCTAATTAGAATTGTAGTATAGTGTCTGGTCTAGAGAATTTTCCAGTTTTGTTTCACTTTTATTCTTGGAGAATACACTCACTGAGTGCAAGTCTAGGTTGGCTGGCATTCTGTTTCCATTGTCTTCTAGTAAGTATGGTTACTGGTCAGAAATCAGCCCTCAGTCTCATTGCTGCATCTGTGAATTTTGGCCTACTTGAAAGATTATTTTCTTCTGAGCCAAAATATGCAGGTTTTGTTTAGTCTTCTTAACACTCTCAGAGATCTTTTTTCCCATAGAAAGTTCTCAGTTGTTACCTCATTGGGTATTGTCTATCCTCTCTCTCTCTCTCTCTCTCTCTCTCTCTCTCTCTCTCTCTCTCTCTCTCTCTCTCTCTCTCTTCCGGGACTCCAAATGGCCAAATGGAAAGCTCTGCTTTCTCCCATCTGTGTCGTTTTCTCTTCTCTTGCTTCACTCTGGAAATTTACTGACTTTGTCAATTATTTTCTCAATTCTAACAAATCTGTTAATGTCATCTATTAAGTTTTAAATTTTACTCATTGTATTTTCAATTCTAGAATATTAATTTAGCTTTATTTTATTATTTTCAGATTCTTACAATATTCTAATTCTTATCCTTTAAATCCCTCTGGATTAAAAAGTAATTATAGTTTTTGACGCCTGTTTTGATGTCGTTAATATCTGAAATCCCTATGGCCCTGTTCTACTTTTTTCTTCTCTTCTTAGGTTTTATGTTGTCTTTTACTATGTGAATGTTTTTCCAGAAATCACATTTTCATGTGTGATCTTCTAACATATGTAATATGAACATTTTACTTATAAAAACCTTTAAGCCTTCAGTGATTTCATCTTTTGCAAAATAATGTTTCCATCTGCTTCTACCAGGCACCTTCAGACACCAGTCATTCAAGACCACTTCATTGTGGCTGTAAAATTGAAACACTCAGATATAAACAGCAGCCCCTGGGAGGACCTGATTCTGGGTGGACATTTCCCCCAGGATGCAGCCCTTTAGGATACCAACCCAAAGAGAATACAGGGGTCATCAGACTTCCTACTCAATGATATTTCTGATCTGAACACTGCAAGACTCAAAACTTCTCCCCAGTCTGGAAGACTCTCGGTCACATGAGCAAATACTCCAAACACCACAGTTCTTTATCTCCTGCACAGCCAGCCTCTGCTTTTAATCAGAAGTGTACATTCTAAAAATGCAGTCATCTTGTAACAGTTACTTTCTCATTTCTGGGACAAGATACCTGACTAGAAGCAGCTTAGGGGAGGAAAGAGTCTATTTTAGCTTTACAGTTCCAAAAGGTAGGTTCCATCATGACATCATGACAGGAAGCCCCTGTCACATTGTGTCAACAGAAAGGAAGCAAGAAAACAACAAGCAAGGGTGGACTATAACGCCTCAAGACCCACACCCAGTGAACCACTTCATCCAGCAAGGCTGTACCTCCTAGTGCTTCCATAACATCCAGAACTGAGAATTGAGTGCTCAAACACATGAGTCTATGAGAGGCATTTTCCATTCAAACTACCTCCCTATGGTAGAAGGACACTTAATCATCTCCACCCAACATGAGGAAGGTTTACCATATTTCTGGCAAAGCAAACAAATAAATAAATAAAAATATTCTCATTCTCAACTTTCCTTTCCTTCTACTCTGCCCCAGGCTGACAAAAATAATGGCCATCACCCAGTTCCCAAGAAATAGGCATATTTGTACTGAGATCCATAAAGCAGAAACAACAATGCCAACCCTGAGCCAACAGCAGGCAGAAGTATCGATTGAGCTGTCTACAATCTGTACAGAGACATTCAAATGGATTTTAGTTTTAAATGTTCACACTGTCATATTTCCTTTGCTTTTAAATGCATTGCCCAGCCTCTTGTCAACAGTCCAGAGTAGCTGTGAATGCTGATAAGCCAGCATGCTCGTGTGGAGCCCTTGGCTGACTGACAGATTCTGGGAGCTGCCAGTGGGCCTAGGGGCCTCCACTTCCCCTGGCCACAAGGCTGTCACGAGAACCATAAACAGCAGCTGAATATGAATTCACTTTGTTTATGTTTGTGAAGTCCTCAACCATGACCTTCTTTCGGAGTTTAAACTTCTTTTACCCACCTGGATTTCTCAAAACATAATTGTCTCATTTAAGAGTGGGTTTAAAATATAGCTTAGAACAAAAGTTTTTAATAAAACTATCCACTTTGGGTATATACTATAATAGCATTTGTATGTTTATATGTAACTGTCACAGGAAAAACAACCACTTTCTATAGAGAATGTTTCTGAAATTACCCAGGTATCCACATCTCCAGTTTCAGCAGACCCTCCATTTTGTCATTGATTCTGAAACATTTTGGGTTCCCTGACTCAGAGCATGGAGCTCCTCAACCTGGGGCATTGTTGACTTTCAGGGTGAGGTAACTCTCTGCACCTGGGTGAGTGAAGCAGGGGGCTGACCTGGACTGTGAAATGCTTAGCAACAATGTCAGGCTCTAGCTACCACGTGACCCACATCCCCAATCCATCTGTGACAACTACTCAAGCTTCCAGACAGCAGCAGAGTCACTTAGTCTTAGGTATTGTAAAATTAGCTGCTGTGAGGCCCTGGGATTCTGTGCAAAGCTCCGAAATTCCTCTGCACTACATTGGCAGGGCACAGGGAAAAAAGGAAGGAAATGAAGTTAAGACTCTAAATGGAACATGTAAGTACTGTGCTGAAAACTGATGGAAATCTTCTCACTTTGGGATGGGAGATGGTTCATCGGACAAAGCACGTGCCACACCAGGGTGAGAACTTGAGTTCGGATCACCAACAGCCACATAAATTCTGGATGAGCGTAGTGCCCCCCTGTAATCCCAGCACTCAGGAAGTGAGGATAGGGGATCCCTGAAACAGGCTGGTTAACTAGACTAGTCTAACTGGTGAGCTCTGGGTTCAATCAGTATATAAAGTGGAGAGCAATCAAGAAAGACACCTGATGGCAACCTCTGCCTCTCATGAACATATGTACATGTGTACATGAATACATGTATGTGCACATGCATTCAAATATTTATACACACCTCATAGACACACAGATACTAAAGAGTTAAATTTTTAGAAAGAATTTCATCCATGTTCCTAAAATAATGAATAAATGCTATAAAAACTATTCAATTTTATCAAGAACTCCCAATGTACCAGGTACTATTGAGTACTAATATTTTAAACAGACTAGCATAACAGTAATCTCACATGCCACAGGACACTGCTATCCTTACTTTACAATATGGAAACTGAGTTCAGAAAATGAAACCATCTTCCCAAAGTTATGCATTCACCAAGTAACTAGGTCTGAATTCAAAGCCTCATTTCTCTCCTTTTCCTAAAGAGAAAAATGTCCAAGTATGCTCCTGAGAAACCAAGGACAAAAGTTCAGAAAAGTCCAAAATCAATACCAGCTTTATCCTTCCGGTGGCATATTCTAGAAGGTGAGAATCCACATTATTCCATCATTTCCCAGAGGTGCTCGCAATCAAGCAGAAGACCCTAAACGGTGATAGAATTAATATAGATAATTCTACGACCCCCAGAGAAGGTCACAGCAGCAGTCACAGAGCAGATACAAAGCAGACATAAACTCATTTTGGACAGGGAATTGGGGAGTATGCCCCTAAAATGTGACAAATTACACCCCCAAAATGAGCATCTTAAATTGTGGGATATTTCTTAGATGTTTGCAGAAACTGCCTATAGACCATAGATTCAGACATGCTGTCATAGTTGGGAAAGTTTAGTCAGTCCACACCAAAAATGAATTCTGGAACTGAGCACTGGCATAATTCTTGGTGCCTCTGAGCAACAAGAAGAAAAAGCAGTGGAAAAGAAACCTTTCCTTTACTTCCCAGTGCCAAAGGTGGGGGGGGGGTCAAGACCAGATTAGATATCTGACTCACTCTGGGTCAAATCAGCATACTGGACATGAGGCTCCATGGTTGGGGATCCCCTGGGTACCAACTAATCTCTAGGATCTAGATGGCTTCTCATTGTGTCTCCTGCATCAGGATAAATGCCGTAACAGGCACAACAGTTCTGGGCAAATAGAGAGAAAACCTGTCAGTACTGTAAGAAATGGTCATACTCAGAAGACGCTGACTTCTATTTTCATTTCTTCTACCAAACATTTCAAGTAGTCCTGCTCACCAAATTCAAGGAGATAGAAGAAGCTCAAACTTAAACAGGCCCAGACTAAATTATGAAGGAAAGGGAAGATTTGCTGCTTTAAAGTTGATGTGAGGAATTCTCAGAAGGAGAAAGAAAATTAGTTCCTAATTTAACTAAATTAGTTCCTAATTTAATGCGTGTCCATCACAAATATACAAAATTTCAAAATATGCATGTGGGTCAGAGTACCAAAGACTATCACACTTGGGAACCAAGAATGTGCATGTTTTACGTGAGCAGCTCTTTTGGTTTAACTCGTGGACACTGTAAACTAAGACGCCCTGGCTACTGATGAGTGTTTGGAGCAAACTTATGATCTGTCTCTGTAATGGTAAAGTTCTCACCAGAAGTCCCATCTCTTTGCCCCACCTTGCATTTTTCATTCTAATTACCGGTCATGTGTTGTTTATGTTTTTGCCATCTGTATGTTTCTACCTAATATAGTAATGCAATATTCATTGTCACTCAATACCTAAGTGAATTTCATTTAATATCTAACCCCTTCTTGGAATGAAAAAAGTCCTATTATTCAATAAAAGAGCAAGTGGAAAGCAAACCCCTCTGGTGAAGAAATCCTAAGAAATTGATCGCTCCCTTCCTGTCATCACAAGGACAGGAAGCTGACAGTAAGGTGATTCAGCCAAATCCCCCTTCCCTCCATCTTTTACCTTTAAGATGATGGCATGCCACTTCTTGCTTCCCACATGCCTAGTGAAGCATGTCTAAGAAAACCCAACAGCTAGCTTCTCAAAACTTCCTGTCTGTCGTGAGACTGAAAATAACTGTCAGTATAAAAGATCCTGGAAGTGAGGCTAGAATTCAAAAGTGCTCCAAAAAACTAGAAAGTGCAATTGTGAACCTTCATTGATGGTGGGAGGGAAGGAGTGGTGAGGATACACTGAGGACCCCATGTCCTTGAAAGATATGAGGAAGGGAACACTGAGAAGATGCTGAAAAGTCAGGTCTACACCTGAGAGAGGAAGGGACATTCCCAGGGGCCATCTCCATGGTTTTTAGTTCCAAAAGGAAGTTTCTGACCCTCAGGAATCTAAGGAATTAGGGAAAGAAGTTAAGGTTTGCTAACAAGATCCAGCATTAAGACAAGAGATGTCTCCGTTTCCTGTCGAATGTGTATCTGAAAAGTTCATACATCCTTATGGTAAAGCCCAAAAGAAAGTCATCCACAAATGTGATAACAATATTAGCATACTTTGATCAGTGCCTTAATATATTGTGTTAATAAAACAATAATACTTTCCCTTCCATATTATATATCTTGCACAGCCTAAAAGCTAAACCTTTCCAATCATACCAATGATCTAAGAATGATATCTTTATTTTCTCAATCTATATGACATTTTTCCAACTACATATAGATGATGTAGAATATTATTTATTGAAATATATTCTATATATATTATAGACCAATCATATAAAATTATATGTCAAATGCATGATGAAATTATACCTTAACTCAATCTTCAGTCCAAACTCATACCCACTTCAGAAACAAACACATGGTGTTCACTTGAACAAAAGAAAGAGAAATTAGCAAGACTTTAGTCCCAGCACTCGGAAGGTAGGAGTATTGCCGTGAGTTCCAGGCCACCCTGAGACTACATAGTGAATTCCAGGTCAGCCTGGACTAGAGCGAGACCCTACCTCAAAAATAAAATATTAAAGAAGAGAAATTCATAAACCTAATGTAGAATTTAGAATAGATCCCCTAAAAAAATAGATGAGCCACCCCTGAGAAAACTACATGGCTGATACCTGTACCCTCTGTAACAGTTTCATAATTTAGTAGGTGGCACTTGATTAAAGACTTTAGAAGATCATGTGACAAATGTGAAATTCCAATAGGAAATGTGTTAATAAAGATTTATTGAGGCTTTTGCATATTCATCATTTAATTATCAAAGACACTTGCCAGGAAGTCCCTATTAACCTTATTACACAGATGGAATTAGTACTGAGGGACCACATGCCCGCAGTAACCAGACCTCCTAAACACAAGTCGGGAGCTTATTATCCTACCTCAAATATTCATGATCACAAAGGACCTGTCAATGATAAAGGTTAATGAATGGCATATGATGTGATTTTCTATGGCCAGTAATAATCTAGGAGGTGCCATGTGAAGAGCTCAGAACATCTAGGGATTTTCACCCTCAGCATTTGCCTGTTACTTCTGTGGGTGGACCCAAGTCTCAACATGTGTGGGAATCACCCCAGCCAGCACACGGCTGCTTTAAAGTTTCATAAACAGCTCCTATATTACAACTTTGCTAGATGGTCTCAAAGGAGCTTTACATCTTGTGTTATTTGGAAGCATCTTACCTAGTGACAGAATTATGGCCATTTGGCTGACAAATGTTTCTTTAAAAAAAAATTTAAGTTGCATCAATTCACCAGAGCACAAAATAAAAAGAAAAAGAAAAACTCCATTTTTAATGGAATGCCATTTTTATTGGGATCATTCAATAACTTAGTTCTGTTAGCCACAGAAACTACTGCTATAAACTATCTCAGCAGAGAAAATATACTAAGATCTGATACATTTATAATCTAAATTAGCTCTGTCTGAATTCAGCCATTTGGCTTCTGTATTTGTTTTGTCTTCCTGTTTTTTAAATGGGTTTCTTCAAAAAAAAACTTTCTTATTTAAAAATAAATTCCATGATCTAGACAATTTTAAAGATGCACAAAAAACTATGTCCATAATAGTTGTAACTCCTTTTGTGGCAGAAGATTGCAACTGGACAAAATTTTGTTCCACGCTGGGATGGGGACTCACATCTATCATCTCAGAACTCAGCACTCAGGGAGGTTAAGGGTAGATGGAGGATTGCTGTGAATTTGAGGCCAGTCTGGAGACAGAGTGACTTCAAGCTTAGCTTGGCTAGAGTGAGACCCTGCCTCAAAAAGAAAAGGGGAGAGGAGGAGAAAATTGCTGTGTGGCATGACAGATTCATTCTCATACTAAGTTCTCCCCTGATGATGCTAGCTCTTCACCCTGATGGGCTCATATGTGAGTCACCTGCAGCAGGATTTACACCACCAGCATGCTCACCTTACATTCCTCACTGCTCAAAGATGCCTCTGCTACTAACAACTAAGTTACTCACTTAGGTCCCCAAAGTAAAGTGCTCTGTGCCCACTATAATGCCAGGGGTCAGGGAAAGTACTCCCAATAGACTTCACTAGCTGAAACGCATTTCATTTCGTTTATATGTTCTTCCTGTAAAATATAAAGTTCTAATTTTTTTACTCAAATTCTAGAATCCTACCTCAAATCTCATATTAAAATAGCCACATACTTGAGAATTAAGTGATGAATATGCAAAAAAGCTCAATAGATTTTTATTAACACATTTCCTACTGGAATTTCACATACCTCAAAATAGCCACAGCCCACCTCATCTGTGTCTCTGTATACTGATGTGAGTTGTGTCCTGTGCAGACCTAGGGATGGCAGACCCACCAAGACAGTTATAGATGGGAACATCTATGTCACAATTTATAGATTGGTAAGAGGCAATAACATGGGAGGAGTTTTCATAACATCAATTACAACTTTTCTACTGGAATAAGAGTGTTTTGAAAAAGAGGGCATAGTTTTCTAATTCATACTAAAATATTAGTTAGATTCACAGTGATCCTACCAGAAACCATTTCAGTCCAGGTAAGTCATTAAACTAGTCATTAGATAGCACAGTGACAGTAAGGGAATGTTTTGTTCCTGTTGAGAGGGGAGACAAATAATGATCGTCACATCTCCCCATGATGTGGCTGAAAACACTTATTTTCCAAACTGAAAATAATAACAACAGACTCATTGTTGTATCAGTTTTGTCACTGATTGACGGGTTAAGAAAAGAGGGTCAAAAGACAAATCACTTTCTAAATTATGAAAATTTTCAAATATTTCTAATACATAATAAAGAAGAAAAATCACCAAAAAAGCTAATTCCATCTATATGCAGAGAAGAAGCCAGCTGGGCAGAAAGGAAACAGGAAAAGAAAGTGGGGGTGGCTGTTAGGGGAAGAGCAAGGAAGGAACAGAACTTCAAAGGGGAAATGGTCAAGATATGAGTGTGCAGAATGCAAGAGAAGTGTAGAAGGGTCAGAAAGAAACACAGGAGGTGATGGGGGACTGTGGAGATGACTCCATCGTTAAAGGAACTTGATTGCAAAGACTGTGTTCAATTTCCCAGTATCCACATAAAGTGGCCCAGGTGTCTGGAATTTGTGTTCAGAGGCACTGGTAGGCATGTGCTTGATCTCTCTCTCTCTCTCTCTCTCTCTCTCTCTCTCTCTCTCTCTCTCTCTCTCTCTCTCTCTCATAGTAAAAAAGGAAAAATACAGGAGGTGAAAAGATCAAGAGAGAGAAGAGCATCCTTAGAGTGAGGGTTGAAGGATGAAGTGCTGTGTGTCTGCTTTTCCTTGGCTCATAGGAAAAATGACTTCAACGTGATTCATTACAGATCTCTTTTCAGTATTCCTGAACCTTCCAAGACACACCAAATATATAGCGGTTTGTTTGATGACTGTGACAAGAAGTCCAAAGAGATCTGATTGAATAACATAAAGCCAGGCCACAAATATATGCATAGTCTAGGTTTGGTTTTGTGATGTGATGTGATGTGTGTATGCACAGTGTGTGTACATGTGTGGGTACACACATGCCATGGCACACATGAGGTCAGTGGACAACCTCAGAGCATTGGACCTCGCCTTCCACCTTATTTGAAACAGGCTCTCTTGTATTGCTTGCTGTGGGGAACATTAGACTAGCTGGCCCACAAGTACCAGGATTCTCCTGACTCTACCTCCTATCACCTCAGGTGCACTGGGATTTCAGGAAGTATGCTGCACTATGTTCTTGGGGTCTGCACTCCAGAAATCATTGTTGTGCCACCATTGCTTTTAACCACTGAGCCATCTGTCCTGCCCACATTACTTTTGATGTGGGTATGTATATAAGTTCCTTTCCTGCTGCTGTGACAAAAATACCTGGCAAATACAATTCAAGAAGGAAGAGGGCTCTGTGGTTAAAGGTACTTGCTTGCAAAGCCTGCTGGCTCAGGTTTGATTTCCCAGTACCCATGTAGAACCAGAAGCACAAAGTGCATGCATCTGGAGTTCGTTTGTAGTGGCTGGAGGCCTTGGCATGCTCATGCTTTCTCTGCCATCGCTCTCAAGTAAATAAGTAAAATTACTTTTAAAAAGATGGAAAGGTTTGTTTTGGCTTCTAGTTTGAGGGTACACATTCCATCATGACAGGAAGGCATGGTGGTAGGAGGAGGCAACTGGTCACATTGTGTCCGCATTTAAGAAGTAAAAGCAATGAATTCAGGTGTCAGCTCCCCTTGTCCTTTTCACTGCTTCTGTGACCCCAGCCCTTGGAATGGTCACGTGAACATTCAGGATGGGTCTCACCTCCTCAGTTAAATCTTTCTGGAAACATTCTCCTATACATACCCAGAGATTTTTCCATGGTGATTCTAAATCCAGTCAACTTGACCATAAAGGTTAACCATCAGACTGCTATGGTAACTTTTGATATGATATAGACAGCAAAAACCCAGAAAGATTTACCCTCTGAATCTAAGGGAAAGTACACTGAGTGCAGGATAATTAAAACCCACCACCCTTAGCTATGGCCAAAATGATCCAGTGGGTAACACTTTCTTAAAGTATAGACTATGAAATGGTTAAATCAAACTAACAAATGCATATTTAAGTTTTAATAAACAGTAAAATAAAATATAGGTGAGTTATCAAAAAAAAAAAAAACATCTTGGGGCCTGGGGAGATGGTTCAGAAGTCAAAAGCATTTGCTTGCAAAGCTTTCCATCAAGATTTGATTCCCCAGTACCCATGTAAAGTCAGCTCAGATGCACAGAAGCACGTGTTCTGCTGTGGTCCATTTATGGCAAGCAGCAAGAGGCCCTGACTCATTCTTTCTCTTTCTCTTTCTCTTTCTCGATCTCTCTCTCTCTCTCTCTCTCTCTCTCTCTCTCTCTCTCTCTCTCTCTCTCTCTCTCGTGTGTGTGTGTCTTTCTCTCTCCTTACAAATAAACATCTTGGTTAGATACCTCAAAACATTATTCTAATCAGTGTGTGATGCCTCAGGGTTTCTGAATACATAAAAAACTAACCTGTCTGTTGGATTCACAGCTAAAATTAAGCTTTCCTCTATATTCTAATCCTTCCTGTGATCCCATGGGCGTGCTGCACACATACACACACACACACACACACACACACACACACACACACACACACACACACACACTCATGCTGACAACGTATCTTATTCTTCACAGTGCTCCTATATACCTAAATGTGGAAAAAACTTGGAAGAATCCATGTCCCTGGTGAGTGTCGTCATGGAAAACTTCAGGAAGTACCAACACTTCACCTGCTATTCTGACCCAGAAGGAAACCAGAAGAGTGTCATCCTAACCAAACTCTACAGCTCCAACGTGTTGTTCCATTCCCTCTTCTGGCCCACCTGCATGATGGCGGGGGGTGTGGCCATCATCGCCATGGTGAAACTCACTCAGTACCTCTCCCTGCTCTGCGAGAGGATCCAGAGGATCAACAGATAAGACACACCGTGGTCATGGTCGTTTTCTTTGAAGCTCAGATACTGTTTCCTTTCATTCTTCACCAAAGAACCTTACGTTGGTAATGTGCAGTCTGAGTTCCTTAATCTGTATCTCTGCATAGAGCAATAACGCAAACGCTGTTGTATATGCAAACACGACGTCTTTGTGACCCTGGAGAAGAGATGACTGGCTGTGGAGCTTCCACCAAAACAAAGCTGAGCTAATCCTCCATTGTGGAGGAGTGAGGTCTGTGCTGCTGGTGATCAGACCTCTTGAACATGGCATTCATGGCATTTTTCATCATTTGTTGTTTACTAAAGCTACAGCCAAAACAATTTGGTTTTTTTTTTCTGTTTTTTTTTATTATTATTTTACATTGAGCCCTGGAGCAAGTCAAGAGACTGTGTCTCCTAATTAAAGGGTGGTATGTATTTTCCTTGAGTTTTTACCATATCACAGTAATGAAGAAGGAAAACCTAGCCAGCTATTTCTCTTCCATTAGTACTTGTTTGCAACTTTACAAACTTTAGATGTTTTTTTAAACAAACGGTATTTTCATCAGCTAACTCTACAGTCTCTTCCTATGACTTTACTAGGAAGTGAATAGAGCCCTTTTCCACTTAAGACCCTGCTACTGTGTGAAGAGATGAGGTTGGTGAAGAGTTTTGTCCTGTGAACTGACTGGATGTTGCTAGCTGCTCCTTCTCAATGGGAAAGCTTATGTTGCTAAGATATTTATGTGAAAATTTTTATTCCATCTCATCTGAACCGTTAGGTGGTAAAAACTGAACATACTGCTTGTTGTTGAAGACTGTGAACTGGTTTCAATGGGTAGCAAAAGAAAATGTTGAGATATTGCTCTTTGAGAATTTACGTTAATGAATGTGTGATCTCTCCTCTGACAGCAGTTCCTTGATGGGATTTTAAAGCTATGTATGCAGAATATTTGTCTCCTCTACATGTTTTATTTTTCTATTTAAAATTCTCTCTTTTGTTGTTATATTTTATACGCAATAGACCTTTTTCCTAGCACACATTTGAACTGAATAACAGATTTAAAGGAAGCCTTTCTTCACATTGCTATTTACTTATTATATTTGGGGGAAATGAGGGATGTTTTAAAGAAAACATTCCATCTTTTGTTTAATATCAATATGAAAAGGAGAAGACAAACATCTATCTTTCTCATCTATATTTAAGTACCTTTTTGTAATGTAGTATCAATGTTTTTTTAGGTAATTGCAAAATTTTACAAATCACTTGTGGAATGAGTGGTAAAACTAATCTGAAGAAGTGAAAATTATTCTGCAATATTGTAATTCATAGTTTGACTTTTCATAAGCAAATAAATCCCTAGGGTGTAATCAGGACTTCAAATGTGTAATTAAAAAGTTTTTTAAAACTCACTCACCAGATTTGACTACTTCTTACATTCTAAACTGACAATCCTATGGCCATCCAAATACTTATTATTCACTGATTGAAGGTATTTTAAGGGATTATTTTTAAAACTTCCTTTTCACACTTAAACATAAACACTTAATGTTATAAACATTTATAAAACATGAAGTTATTTCTATTCTATCATAAAAAATATAATTGTGAAGAGAGTGAAAAAATCTCTAGGATTATAGGACTGAAAATTTGTAATCTTAAATGTTCCCTAGGCTTCTTTCAAGTGATACAAGGGAAAAATACTAATGTAAGATTATTACATGTGTTATTTTTCTTTTTCTTTAGTTTTTGTTAAAAATCTCCAACTGATGGTTTAGAATGTAGGACATCTCAAAATAATAACATCAAAAATAGATTATCTAGGGGCTTCTTGAATGCCAATATAGCCAACAGGACCTTTAAATCACTTACATGTATGCACAATTACTCAGTATTGTCCAAAAGAAAACCTGGAACTAGCAATGATGTTTTAAATGCTAGTTGTTAATCAATTTAGCAGCTCTATTGGAGGACCATAATTGTGTTCACTCTATGGATGGAAATGTTGACCCTCAGGATGTTAAGTCACTTCCCTCAAAGTTACAGAGATGGTGGGAGAAAAGACTCATCATGTCACTTTACCATTACAGAAGCCATTTCCATGGCTTTGGGTTCTTCTAGATTAACCTCAGGAATTCTGAAGTTTGGCAGGGACCATATATAGGAAGGGCAAAGAAACAGCATTGAATCAAAAGACTTTGTTCAAGGATGGTGACTAAGCACCTTAGTTAACTTCCTCCTTTCTTCCTTTTTTCCCCATGTGCATGTGTGAAGAATTGTGTTGTAGTGTATGCATGTATGTGTGTGCGCATGTGTGTGCGTGAGTATACATGCAGAAGCCAGAGAACAGTGGCCACTCTCCATCACTCATCTGCATGTTTCTTTGAAGTGGAGTGTTGCAGTTACCTTCTCATTGCTGGGACAAAACAGCAGACCAGAAGCAGGTTATGTAAGGAAAGGGTTTCAAGGAGAAGTTTCATCGTGGCTGGAAAAGAATGACAGAGCAGACATCTGGGGTGTCATCTTGTCATATCAGCAATATGAGAAAGCAATGAGAATGAACTAGCTCCAGCAACAAAGCTGAACTTTACACTTCCAAGGCCTGCACCCAATGACACACGTCCTCCAGTAAGGCTCCACCTGCTAGGACAAAGTAGGAGACTTAATCACAAATACTTGAGGCTATGAGTGGGGGTGGGGAGGGGCTGGAATCTTACATTCAAACCACCAGACAGAGTCTCTCATTGATTCAAGAGCTAGTTGTGTCTAGAAAACCAGCAATTTTCCAGTCTCTGTTTCCCACAGAACAAAGATTGCTAACATGCATGGCTATGTACAGCTCTTTCCAGGGTCACTGGGGAATCAAATTCAGGCTGTTTCAGGCTCCCATGCAAGTGTGGAAAGCACTCTTATCTCCTACCCCTCTCTTTGTTTCTTTGACTATACATACATTTAGATGATGAAGTCAGCACAGGACCAAGATCCCGTTAAAAACTGGCATTCCATTCAAGGTGTATGGAAAGACAGACCAAATATTTTCCACCCTCAGCCCACAGCTTGATTCTCAAGCAGTAGTTGTGCACATTAACCTAGGGGTTTTATAAAACAGCCTCCCTGGTGGTATTCCCAATAAGCCACTTGCCTCTTGAAAGCCCAAAACCTTATTTACATCTGCCAACAGCAGACCTCTGAGTCTCCACATGATTCAACAAGAATGATTTCCCCAAGTGTTATGAATGTCTACATGTCCAAATCACTTTCATCATCCTATTTGCACACCCTATCTAAAACTTTATTGATTTCAGATTGCCCAAGTTACAATTGTATTAAAACTCAGAAATGATGAATGTACCCAATGACTGCTTGCAAGCAGCTATAATAAAAAGTGTTCTGCAGAAAGCTACTGGGGAACACGTGCTGAGGGTAATGTATAAGCAATCGTAAAGCATCTCCTATGTAGACCACATGGCATTTAGAGTGCCAGCATGCTCCCTCCTCCCATTGCTGTGCAGAGCCCAAGAATACTTGTGCATAGCATTTATAAAATAATATTTTTGCTAATATCAAGTCATAAGCATCTTACCACTTTCCTGTGGGTACAACATCTTGACTATTACCATTTTATTGATATTAACAGAGACGTGGAGAGAAAAGTAATATGAGTGATAGACTGAAGTGAGATAAGACAAAAATATTAAAGGAGAGATTTGTTATAACAAGAGTATCATTAAACTGCTGCTATCCTCCACCAAAACACTGAAATAAACAGTGCTCAAGAAAGTAAGACACTACTCACTTTTCTCACTTTTCTCTCCTACATGCCTTTCTGTTAATATCAATAAAATGACAGCAGTCAAGATGTTGTACCTGAGTATGACTTGAGATTAGTAAAAATATATTTTTATAAATGCTATGCTCAAGGATTCTTGGGTTATGCACAGCAATTGGAGGAGGGTAGCATGATGGTACTCTAAACACCAGATGGTCTACATAGGAGATGCTTTAGGATTGATTACTGTAAGTTAAATGTACTTGGAGGGTTCAGACAACACACATGCAAAAGTGAACATAATGGCCTCTAATCTAATCCATATGTGTAGGATATATCTACAAGGAGTTTGGGGTGAAGAATATATATATATATATATATATATATATATATATATATATATATATATATTCACCCAAACATTTAAAACTCTATATATATAATACATATATATAATGCTTACCAAATGCCAACTGTAATTTTTAATAATAGAATATAGAACTGGGGAAATGATTCAGTGGGTAAAGTGCTTGCCACACAAGTATAAAAAACCTGAGTTCATGGCTGGAGAGATGCCTCAGTGGTTTAGGCACTTGCCTGCAAAGCCTAACAACCCAGGTTCAATTCCCCAGAGCCCACATAAAACCAGATGTGCAAAATGGTGCATACATCTGGAGTTTATTTGCAGTAGCTAGAGGCCCTGGTGTGCCCATTCTCTCTCTCTCCTTGCAAAAAATAAAATAAAATAAAACAACCATTTCATTTTCCCTCAAGTTTCATAATTTCATTTTTCTTCACATTTGAATAGCAGTCCATTGTGTATATGTACTGCATCTTAATAATTCATGCATCAGTTGGTGGGCATCTAGGCTGATTCCATTTCCTAGTGATTGTAAATACATTAGCAATAAACATGGCTGAGCAAGTATTGCTAGAGTGTAGAGCCTTTAAGGAGTTTGCCCAGGAGTGGTATAGCTGGGTCATAAAGCAATTGTATTCAGGGCTTTTTAAGAAACTTCCACACTGATTTTCATAGTGGCTGAACCACCAATACTAAATAAGGATCTATTTTTCACCAAGCCTTGCCAGTATTTGTTGTCTTTTTTTTTTAAATCTGCATTTCCCGAATGGCCAAGGATGTTGAGCACTTTTTAAAAATACTCTTTAGCCATTTTTATTTCTTCTTTTCTGAACTCTCTATTCAGTTCCATCACCCATTTTTTGATGCCGCATGTTTTCTCTCACATGGTGCTCCTAGTTTTGAATTTCTAGATTAGTGGCTCTAAAGAGGAGTCTGTATAGGCCAAGAAGCTAGAAAGGGCCCATGTGGAAAGAGACATTTCGTGAGGACACAAGGGTCATAAAAGTAGAGGGGTAATACAGTGGGAGAGAAAGGGTTAAGTAGGGATGGGAAAGGGGATAGTGGGAGAATGAACCAAAACGGAAGCTATGTGAATAAGCTAGATGGAAACCTACTACATGGTAAACCAACTAAAATGATAGTTTTAAATGTTTGAGTGGTAGAGAAAGTATCTCCCAGAATCCATAGATTCTTCACTGTGAATTCCAGTGCCAAGATTAAGATTCTTCCCAAAGAGTTGTTGGTCAGGGAAGCTATAGAAGCCTCTCACACAGTATGGACTATTGCCACTGCTCTTGGTTGCCCACCGGAACTAGATGGTAAGTCCCTAGTGCTGAAGACACTGCATGTTCCAGTTTCAGGGCATAGAGAAACTAAACTGGAAATGAGCCAGAAGTTTCTTCCCAACCAGCTAGCTTTCTTCAAAGCAGAAGGGGATATACAAGCAGCCAGGAAAGAAAAACCATCAATAGTCCTACTCTGATATGAACCTTGTGTATTCCATATCCAACCTTCCAGGCAAGATGTGGCTACTGGTGCAATGACGGCATAGATGTGATGGGAGTAATTAAGTGCTTTCTGATTAGATTTGAGGTCCACTCCACAGGAGGGATCTCATACCTGGTACTGTAAACTTGGCCAAAAGCCTTGGGCTAGGAACATAGGACCTAGCAGGGAACCTACAACTAAGGTTATGCTAAACAGATGTCTATTAAACTGGCTTCTAAATATCAGCTCGTTCTCATAGATGAGTACTGTTTGAAGCCTAGATGGCAGGAGTTTCTTACTACAATGGGCAGTGATTAATGCAGAGAAGCATGCCTGGCAAAATTGCTTGGGAATAAGTGAGCAGTGTGTGCTCAGCTTCAAACAGGACATCTCAACCACCCCATACAAGGCTCAGGGAATGAATGGGAGCAGGAAGATGGAGAGGAGGACTGCAAAATGCTGTCTTCCAGATGCAACGTAGCCTTTACACTCATGAACTCACAGCTTCTCCCAGGACCATCACCACTGACTTAGCTTGCTAATGTTACTTTATTTTGAAAATGAAGAAGGGGATGGGAAATGAGCAATTTCCATTTGTTTGGAATATAAAACAATGGAAAATAACCCATGTAGTCAGAATTATTGACACAGATGGAAATCAAATGACATTGATTTTAAGTAAGTGAAGTTATATCCATTACAACCTAATGTCGATGAGTGAAACAAATTAATAACCAGCTAAAGCATAGGCCTTATGAATTTTAATCCTGTATCATTTCTTGTGTAGATCTGGCCTTCTGGAAGGTAAGACTGTCTAAAACGCTACACTGTGTTCTTACTCAACTTTGACAGAGAAAAACTACTTAAAAGCATAGATGTGCTCCTAGCAAAATGTTGCTACAATTGCCATGTATTTGCCTTGGCTAAAGTGCCACTCATCAGGGCAATGATGAGGAATTGGAGGAAATTGTCAATCTGTGGATTTCAGTTGTGACTATGAGTGCTTCATTAAGGGAGAAAAGGGGATTGTTCTCTCAAATAACATGATCACTTAATTAGGGCTTTCAGAACTCTTCTTCAGCCTCGATAAAGAAATGTGATTTAGCACTGGGATTTAGGTGGCTCAGTGGATAAGATGGCTTGCTCTGCAAGTATGGGGACCTGACTTCTGTCCCCAGTGCCCATGTATAAAGCTTAGCTTGGTTGGCTCACATGCATTGAGGTGGGTGGAGACAGGAGGATCTCTGGGGCTCCCTGAGCAGCCAAACTAACCTAAAAAAAAATTGGTAGTTCCAGGTTCAGTGAGAGACTCTGTCCCAGAGAAATAAGGTAGAAGACTGATAAAGGAGGCCAGCCAACATCTTCCTCTGGCCTCCACAGGTGTGCACATGGGGCAAACAATCTATACACACGTCCGTAGAACAGAGAGAGAGAGAGAGAGAGAGAGAGAGAGAGAGAGAAGAAATGTGGATGCTGGGAAGATGGCTCTGCAGTTAAAGGTGCTTACCTGCAAAGCCTATTGGCCCAGGGATCCCAGGGTTCAATTCCTAAGCCACCAAAATAAGGCAGATGCAAAAAGTGGCACAAATGTCTAGTATTCCTTTGCAGTAGCAAAAGACCATGGTATACACACACACATTAAAGTTTAAAGAAATGTGAATTCCTGATTGTTAACAATAAAAAAAGGACCATGAAGTTCTCAGTGTCATCTATACATCTATACAACCCCACCAACTACTGGCAGTACCAGAAACCAGAATCATCTCTCTCTCTCTCTCTCTCTCTCTCTCTCTCTCTCTCTCTCTCTCTCTCTCTCTCTCTCTCTCTCTCTCTCTCTCTCTCTCAAAAATGTCTATTTTTGTATCACTTGTATCACTTTGCCACTGCTGGGCTTACCAATATGGCCCCAGAGGATGGAGAACACGTGGTGTACAGATCACATAGCCCAGCCGCATTCCATGCCCACCTCTGTAACAATGGAAGCAAGCATAGAATTTGCAGTTCCACTGGTATGTGTTGCCTAGAGATAAAGCATAAAGCCCTGGGTTTGATTCCTGGCACCACATAAACCTGGCATGGTGGTGTATGTCTATAATCCCAGCACTGGGGAGATGAACACAGGAAGATCAGAAGTTCAAAGTCATTCTCAGTTTGAGACCAACTAGGATACATGAAAACCTATCTTAAATTTGGAAAGAAAAGCTGATATGTGTGAAAGGAGATGCTGTGCAACTAAAAACAGCAGGTGCCTACTGCAGGCCACTGAGACGAAGTCACACCACACCCCTCTCTAGCCACATTTCTACTGAAGGAAAAAGATTCCTTGGAGAGTGGTGTGGGAGTTGGAGTCCAACTTCAGGTCCTTGTCCACGTTATCAGCATACAAAAGGGGCCAAGAGCCAAAAGGCCAAGAGAGTTTACACACATGCGCCAGGCCCATTTACGTGAATCAAACATCCAATGAAGATGAACCTCACCATCAAGCAGGTGTGTAAGGGAGGGACCTGATGGGTCCATGGGCTCAAGAAACTGACTCAGGAAGAGCCAACCCACAGATGCTCTAAGAAGGAAAAAAAAGAAAAAAGAAAAGCAGGAAGCTGCTACTGAGGTCGTGTGTTGTTGCCGTGGCTATCTTGGGTAAGACTGGGTCAGAATTGGGTTCTGGTCTTGCCAGTTTAGGCAAGATGGCATTCATGATGCCATGGACCAGTCCCTAGCTCACTACCTACCAGAAAATAGTTACCTTGCTCCTAACCCATATTAAGAATAAAGGACCAACCATAAGGAATTAGGAATTGGTGCTCATGATTTTTTTTTTCTTTTTCATTCATTCTTTTTTTTTCCTAAGGTAGGGTCACACCCTACCTAGGCCAACCTAGAATTCACTATGTCATCTAAGGCTGACCTGAAACTCATACTAATCCTCTTAGGTTGCAATTTTTCTGTCTTCCTCATTTATCTCAAGCAGTTTACAAAGAGGAAAATATTCCTGGTTTTCATTAAATAAGAGATGCAGAAATATTTGGGTTCTCATGGAGGACAAGAAGCTTGCTTACAGCAAAGTGGAAGGGCTGCCAGTAAAGCAATAAGGAGTTGGTAGGAAACAGAACTTGTTTTTATAAAAAGAGAAGAGGAGAGGAATCTTAAAAATCTCATTTCAGCAACTATTACCAATTATCTGATACAAAGAAACCGCCCTGCATTTTTCTTAGAGGTCTTATCTTTTGGGGTTAAGGAGTATCTATTTGGCCTACCAGAGACTTGGTTGGCACCACTCTGTGCTTATTTTCGAGTGAATTAACATAAGAAACACATAAAGAGATGAGGTAGGTCAAGACTTTGTGAAAAGGTGAGTCTCCCCACCACCACCACCACCTCTCGGTCTTTCCCACATCATAACATTTAGCAAAATGATTTTTCCTTGGACTGTGCAGTGACATTTATTGTGACACTTAAATCAACAGGAAGTGTGACTCACCATCTGCATCACCACCTAAACACCCATACAATGCCCTCAGTCTCATCAGCCTCCTCCCTTCCCAGCCATCCTATCTCAGTCCTTTTATTGGTTGCATTTAAATTCCAGCAGTTCCTACCTGGCAGCTGCAAAGCTGACACTGAGCTCCTTCTCATGGTGGGCAGCCATCAGGCCACTTCAGAGCATGGAGCAATTAACTATGTGTGTCACCAAGCAGGAGCAGCCAGCTGACATCCAGCAGCACTAAGGAGAAGGCAGGGAGTTCAGACATATGTAAAACATACTCCTTCCTTTCCCACAGTTCTGACAGATGATGAGTCCTTGGATCTATCTCCAGAAAGTTATAATAATCAGGGAGGTTTCAGCTTTCCTGAAAAATGAGAGCCCCAAGTACAGCCTGGGAGTCATGTGCCTGTAGAAACCCTGAGGACCAGACATAGCTTGGTCATGCAAGGCCTCTTATGTGCTAACACCAACTAAGAGTCTCCCTTTTACCAACTCCTTTCTTTGGAGACATTCTCTATCTGCCTGACTGAGTCATCCATAGAACACAGCAAACCTGAGATAACCTGGTAAATATCCCAGGCTATTTCTAGAAGAATCCATTGTGTGTATTAGAAAAGCTATATATCCAGCTCAACCAACAGTGGGACTCAGCAACTGTCTCCTCTTTTTAGAAGGAAGCATTTTAATAAATAACCAAGAATTTCCAACATTTTCCCCTAAACTCACCATGTAGAAACCTCATGGAGAACTAAAGCTCATGAGCTCTTAGCCACACTAGTTAAGTGAAAAATGGATTTTTACTTTTTTAATTTTTTTAATTTTATTGATGTGTGTGTGAGAGAGAAAGAGAGAGAGAGAGAGAGAGAGAGAGAGAGAGAGAAAGAGAGAGAGAGAATGGGCATGCCAGGACCTCTAGCCACTGAAAACTAACTCTAAACACATGCACCACCTTGTGCATCTGACTTTATGTGGGTACTGGGGAACTGGACCCAGGTCCTTGGGCTTTGCAGACAAGCTCCTTCACTGTTAAGCCATCTCTCCGGCCCCAAGAATGGACTTTTAATCCTCTGACACCAGTATAGGCCAGGACATCTTCACTGATCCAAGGGAAATGAAGCACCATCTTCATGTGGCCATCCCCCTTTCACACCTCCGTGTGGGAATCAGTGAGTTCAACCTACCATTCTTCAAGCATCTAGGTAAGCTAGACGATATTCATTGGGCAGGGGGGTGGGGGGAGAGAGAGACCATGGAGCAGGCTTTGTTAAGGAAAATGTCTTTTACACTCATGCTGCAGATGGCTTGGATTGGGACATAAACTAGCCCCTTGGGTTTCCTTCTCAGACGTCCCACACTACTGATGCCCACCAATTCCAATCAAGGGCCACCTCTCAGGTTTGGGTTTTTTTATTTACACCTGTGAACATTTGCATTTCTGCTTTCCCAAACTCTCGCCTCTGCTCTCCTTCTCTATGTATGCCTGAGTAAATTGTATTTCCAGGCTTATGGCCAACCTCATTTATGCCAGAGAAAATGCCTGACATTCTCAGGCCCATCTCTCCATCTATCCTCCATGCTTCTATAACGCTCTGCTGCACCCCTCTCACAGAAACATGTATCAAGTAGGTCCTGGTGTGCAGACCTCTAATCTACTTGGAAGGCTAAGGATCACAAGTTCAAGGCCTGCCTGGAAAACGTGAAACCCTGTCTCAAAATAAATAATATACAAAAAGGCCAGTGATATTTATATATTAGAGTTATAGATTAGAGTACTTGTCTAGCATACCTGTGTCCCTAGCTTCAATCCACAGAAACAAAAATAAATAAGATGAGGAGAAGGAAGAAGAGAGGGAGGGAAGGAAGGAGGGAAAGAGAGAGGAAGAAAGGAGGGGAAGAGGGAGGAATCAGGGATCACATCAAACGGCATTGCAATTTTAGTACATTTCTTCTGGGACCCTTACAAGAATCTTGAGGGCAAGGACTTACTTAATTCATGTTTGTTGTGTTTTGCTTTTATATTTCCATACCTTAGTCCAACACAATGGCAGGCACATAAGAAAGAGTCAACAAATCGCATGTAAGTGGATGATTAAATTATTAATAAAAAGTAGGAGTTAAGGGCTAAAGAGATGTCTCAATGGCTAAGGTAGAGTCTGAGGAGGCCTGAAATCACCTGAGTTCAAAATCTCCAAATCCCACATAACCAGCTGGGCAAGGCCATAAACTCCAGCAAGGAGAAGCAAACACCAGGGAATCACCTCATCTTGGGAAAAACAGCAAGTTTCAGTAAGATATCAATATCTTACAGTAAGGTATCAGTAAGAGACTTGGGCTCAAAAATAAGAATGGCAGAAAAGCAATGCAGCAGGATGCCTGATGTTCTCTGTGTCATCAAATGCATGCAGGCTTCCACAATTACAAGTGAACACATAGGATGCTGAAAGTAAACATGCACATGCATACAACACACACACCACATATAGCACAAGAAAAAAAACAAGACTTTAATAGAATCACAATATTATGACCTGAAGATTTTCCTAAGAAGCGAAATACCTTTAGAGATCTGTTCCTTCCACTGTAGACTTTTGTAGTCTAGAAGCAGATAATCTAGGATAATAGGATGATACTGTCTATTTAACCAATAATTTCTCAGCACAGGGGCTGGGGATATAACTCAGTCTATAGAGTGCTTGCCTAGCATGCACCAAGCCCTGTTCAATCCCAAGAACTGCATAAAATGGGTATGGTGGGGCATGCCTGTAATTCCAGCACTCGAGAGGTAAAGGAAGGAGGGTGGGGAACTCAAGCTCATCCTCAGCAACACAGCAAGTTCAAGGCCAACCTGTGATGCATGAGACCCTACCTCAGTAATAAATAAATAATCCTCAACACAATAATATATCTAGAATCATCCATCATCTCAGGAACTCGAGGGCAGGATAATATGCAACATAAAAGAGAAGCGAAAATAGGAGGCAGAGTCTTAAATTTGCAGACGAAGCAATGCCCCTGGAAGTAAGTAAGTAAGTAAGTGATTGAGTGAGTGCACAGGAAATAGGATCTTTCAGGTCTGAGTGGGATTCTTCATTCAGCTCCCTGCCTTGCTGTGAAACTAGGGGGAAATATACTTAACTCATGCATCAAGTCCATCATCTGTAAAATGAGAATAGTAATGTCCAAATCATAAGATTAAATGAAACATATATCAAATGCTTAGCAAAATGTCTAGCACAAAATAAACAGCCAATTGCTTTATGATGATTAATAATCAAAGGCCAAAGTGGTTGTTTATTTTTAGCACTCGGCTCCGAGAGAAAGAGGCCCAGTAAGGGTAATAAAAGAGTCCTAAAACAGGTTTTATCTTTCCTACAGACTTTTCTAGGGCTATCCCCAGTCTCAGCACTGCCACATGGAACACATGGAATAATTCCTCCCTGAGGTCAGTTCCATGGAGATCTGAAAGCAGTCTGGTCTACAGAGGAATGGGGGAGGGAAGTTGTGATGCTTTGAATTAGATGTCTCCCATGAACGTGTGTTCTGAATGCTTGATCCCCAGCTAATGGCAGTTTGGGAGGTGAAGCTGCGCTGAAGGAGGTGTGTTGCTGGGGTGGGTGTCCATGGTTTATCAGCCCTGGCTGGGTGGTGGGTCTCCATGGTTTATCAGCCCTGGCTGGTGGTGGGTCTCCTTGGTTTATCAGCCCTGGCTGGGTGGTGGGTGTCCATGGTTTATCAGCCCTGGCTGGGTGGTAGGTCTCCATGGTTTATCAGCCCTGGCTGAGTGGTATTAGTTGGCTCACTCTCCTGCTCCCATTTCCACCTGCAGTGGCTGAGGTGGTGTCCAGCCTCTGCTCATGCCATGCTCATGCCCTGTCATCATGGAGCCTCCCCTCGAGTTTTTAAGCTAAAATAAACCTCCCACAAGCTGCTTTTGGTAAGGTGCATTATCCCAGCAATGAGAAGGTAACTGCAGCAGCAGTCAAGAAACTAATGTTGCTTTTCAGTTTCTTTGGGGCTCCAGAAAAGCACATACAAGGAAATCAGGGATGCAAGAAAACCAAGGAGGAGCAGAGGTGAGAGTGACACACACTTGAATCCAGCATGTATGTTAACTTCAGATGAGTTATGCTTAAATAAAAATAAAACACTGCACTGTTTACCCCTGCTTTCTGTCTCTAATTCTCAGCCAGGTGAAAATGGGGGAGAAGGAACATAGCCTAATGCATGCAAATCCTATCAGATAACCATCGTCTCATCCTGCTCTCCCTCCGAAAAAATAATTGAGCTACTTGGAAAGTAGCTGGTGAGATGGGGAAAGGGCTATGGTGACTTCAGAAGTACACACACACACACACACTTTGGAATAAATAGTTTATTCAAGTTTCACACCAGAGAGGGCACATCTTATTCCTGACTGAGTCAGTGTGTAGCTGTTCTGGTCTAGACACTGTGAAAGGGAAGAAAAGTCTCTGAAGCCATTCTTTCTTAGAGATGATTCATGGGTTTCTATCATAATTTAAGCATGAATAAGCAAACTGGAGATTGAAGCAAAGGATCAGGATGGTGATGTTTGTCTGCTTAAAACAAAACAACTGGGCTGGGGAGATGGCTCAGCACTTAAAGGCGCTTGCTTGCCAAGTCTACCATCCTGGGCTCAATTCTCCAGTACCCATGTAAAGCCAGATACACAAAATGGCACATGTGCCTGGAGTTTATTTGCAGTGGTAAGATGTCTTGACAAGTACAATCTCTGTCCTTTCACAAAAAAACATATATTTTTAAATACACAAAACTATTATTTTTTTAATTAAATTAATATCTTTATTATGAATATATACATACATTGTATGAGCAAATCTTGTGATGGAGGCCCCCTTTCCCTCCTCTCTGTCCCCTACCCACTGGGGTCCCTTATGGGTGTGCATAGTGGATCTGTCCATAGGGTAGGGGTTTATGAACTGCATCAGAGGTAGCCAGTTTTTTTTTCTTTCCCTTTGTGTGTTGTTTCTGATGTCTATGTCTATGGATATTCTCCCCCACCATGGCCCTTACATTCTTTCCACCCCTTGTCCACTCAGTTCCCTGAGTCATAGTGGGTGAGTTTTAAGACTGCTTTATTGCTGATATCTCAAGTGTGTCTGGACTTCTGATTTAGGTTGTGTTGGGTATCATTGGTGTCTGTCTTCATTGACCTTTTGTGGGTTATAAGATTTGCTGTGGTGATTGGTCTCCTGTTTGTCTCCTCGCTTTCTCATAGGTTTCATTTGGACCCTATATGATAGGCCAGGGGTGGTTCATCTCCTGCCAGGATGTCAGCCATCATCCCGTGTCTTGTTGGTGAAATTGGGTTGTCCCCAGCTCTCTCACTGCCTTCTGAAAAATACAAACAGAATCTCCATCAGAGAGTGAGATCAGCATAGGTAAAATGAGACACACATTGCTATTTTGGCAAGATTCTAATGGGTGTAGCCTCTCTGTAGCTCTCTGGTAGTGGGAATTTTCTCTTCTAGCCCAGGTTCATGGTCCCCATAGGATTTTGCCATGGATCCCAGTTCCAGTTAAAGGTTCCTTGTCACTGAGCAGATCTCTTAGCCAGTCAGTAAGCCACTGATTACCCTCCTAGGTTTATCACCACTATTGCACAGATGAGCACTTCTTCACTTGCTGGTCTCTTCCATATAGCGGTGTTTTCAGAATTCTTGTGACAACTGTCTATATTGTATATCAGTGGTCTCTGCTTTCTCCAAATATCATTGACCAATTTCCACTGTCAACACTTCATGCAACATCTTCCATCTCTACACATGCTACCATCTGGGAGCTGGTTACCATTCTGGATCTAGAAGGATCTCTCAGTGTTGTTTGATTACATTCTGTGGTTTCTTCAACAATAAGATCTTACCTTTGGCTTGGGTGGGTATTCAAGAGCTTTGACAGAAGTCTGTCATGTTTTGGGGATCTCGTGAGTCTCTTTGATCAACAACTCAGTGTGGGAAGGAACCAATAACTGGGACAGGGAGACACAGGCCTGAGGAGTTTTTCATGGGGTTAGGATTACTCCCATTCTATTCATGGCCCCTCTTACCAGGTGGTACCCACAGCTTCCTCAGGAGCTTACTATATGAAAGTTAGGATTTTATGGTATCAATTCATTATTAGTTTAGTTTATTGTATGAGTCCCCACCCTCCCATTCTTCCCCCCAATTCTTTTTTAATATATCTTTATTGTGAATAATATATATTATATATATAATATATAATAGTATATATAATAATATATACTATATATGTATATATATAGTATATATATATATATAGTATGAGAAAATCTTGTGAATGTGTAAAATTCCCAATCTTCATTCTGCCCCACACTGAGGAGGAATCTTGAGGATTCTCTGTTTTTTGCCCCCCATAATTCTTTCCATCCCCCTTTACAGTCTCTCAGTTCACTGACAGATTTTCTTAATGTTCAGACCTAACCTGGTTAGGAATCACATATGAGGAAAAATATGCAGCACTTAACTCTCTGTTCTTGTGTGAGGTCGCTAAGAATGATTTGCTCCAAGTCCATCCACTTTTCTTTAAATTTCATTATGTCATTTTTCCTTTCAGCTGCATAGAATTCCAAAGACCTATATAACATGTGGAGTGACATGATACCTTCCCTTAATGTTTTCCCCTTGGGGAGATGGGGAGATGGTTCAGCAGTTAAAGTGCTTGCTTGTAAAGCCAGCCAGCCTAGGTTCAGTTCCCCAGCGCCTCTCTTAATTTTTTTCCTTAGAGGTCATGGGAGATAGGTCTGTGGTGAAAGGTGCTTGCTTGTAAAGTCTGCCAGCCCAGGTTCAATTCCCCAGCACCAATGTAGAGCCAGATGCAAACACAAGCATTTGGCATTCATTTGCAGAGATGAAAAGACCCCGACTCACATGAACTGGAGCCAGCCAAGGATAGAGGACATTAGAATGCTCACATCTGTAATCCCTACACTTGGGATGAGGAGGAAGAAAGATCAGAAGTTGAAATCTATCCTCAACTACATAAAGTGTTCATAGCCAGCCTGGCCAACTTGCAACACTGAGAAAGAAAGAAACAGGAAGGAAGGAAGAGGAGTGAGGGGAATGGAGGGGAGAAACAGAACCAAAGGACAGGGAAGAGAAGAAAAAAAAGGAAGGGGCAGGCAAAGGAAAAGAAAAGGGAAAGAAAAGAGGAAAATAAAGAAAAGAAAAATCAGCCATAACCACAGAACTATTTGCTAAAATGGGGATTGTCACAGCTATGAGCAGTTCTTTCATAGCTTGTTACATGCTTTTATATAATTTTAAGCAAATCTATTTGTTTCCTCCCTTTTCACAGAACATAAAATGTGTCAGTGACACCTAATTTTATAACACTATTCTTAAGTTATTGGATACTAAGAATAACAGTGAATATCACCAAGTACTTTGTGTCCTCTTCCAAGGAAGGGTCAGCATGCTTTCATTGTATGTGGGATAGGTACATCCTTAAGTAGAAGAAATACGATGTTGATATTGGCTTTTGGGAGAGTAAGTGTTGTCATAGTCAACCTTAATCACTGGGATGAACTTCCAGACCAAGCACAGTTTATAAGAGAAATGGGATTTATTTGAAGCTTACAAATCTAAGCAGAGAGAAAAGCACCAGCAGCACCTCTAAAAGCAAGCACACTCAAACAGCAGGGAACTCCAGACAGAGCTTAGACTGCTCTCTCTCGCCATAGATTCACCTGCCCAACGTGACACTTCCTCCAGCCAGGATGCTGGAGACAACCTTTTAATAAAACTCCTGAATCTGTTGGGGGATATCCATTCAAATACCACAAGTGTATTTAATAAAACGTAAGTCCCAGATTGATAAGAAATAGACTGTGATGGTTTTTTTTCAACTTTCCTAGGATATTAGCCCATTTATATATTACTGAATGCTAATCTAAGTGCTACTATGATAGCATATTTATAGATATGATGATACTATGATAGTATATTTATAGATATGATGATACCTGTAATCAACTGATTGTAAGACAGGGGCATTAGGCTGTGTAACCTGGCTCAGTTACCTGGAGTTCTGTTGAATGGCACGCTGGGCAAAACTGGGGTTGCCCTGAAGAAATTTTCCTTGTGATCACAAGTTACAACTTGCCCTTCCTGGCAGTCTGCCTTACCACAAGTAGTACAAAGAAATTTATAAAAAGTGACATTAAAAGTATGGGGTGTTTTTATTGCCTGTCATGTAAGAAATGCTGCTAAACTTCCCTTGGAATGAACAAAACAAAAAATAAAATAAATAAAAACCCAGTGAGCAGGGAACTGCAGCCCAAAAGAAAACTCCACTGCACTATGGTGCAGTGTAATCTTTCATACTGAATGTTTCCCAGGATTCTTGCTTGTCTCCTGACTCCATTCAACTCGATGGTGATACAAGGCATGGACATATTTCTGCAGTGGTAACTAGCAGGTGTTGCTTCAGAAAATACACAATTTCCCTATCAGACACCATCTTCAACCTGGATCATTACTATGATAGATGAAACTTGCAGGAGCTAATTCTTTTTTTTAATTCTCTTTTTGAAAATATTTTTTATTGTCCATAACGCATTACATTAATTCTTAATCAGTAAAACAGCAAGAAGTGAAATGCCAACACACAGATGTTGCCAAGGGGGTGCTGAGAGAGACAGCCCATTACCATGTGTGGTGGAGGTTAGACCAAGTTTATTCACTGCACTTTTCCTCCTTTGGAATGACTCTATTGTGAGCAAAATGCTATTATCAGTGAGTGACCAGGTGGAAGATAAGGAGCTGAATACACTAGTGTTTGATACTTCCAAAAGCAATAATTAATTGGACATTGTGGTAGCCTCTCCAAGGCCTCCTTACATGGAATCCAACCCTGACACATATCGCCTATTAATTAATAGGACAGCTCCATGGTGAATAAACAGAGAAGCCATTTTCAAAACTCAAAACTTAGAGCTCAGGTTTGTCAAAGCCCTGTGAGACCACATATTCTATGAGGCCATGAAAACCAAGGCCAACATTCATATCACTGTATCATTATCTGGTTTTTCCAGCACCATAGTAATCAAATGCAAGCCATTTGCTAAATATATAAAATCAATAACTTCTATTAACAGCCCAATAGAAAACAGGTGAGAATTCCTTAAGCAAGGCACAAAACCAAGAAGCCATGGAGAAAACATTATCATATTAAACTACATGAAAATATTGACAGATTAAGAAATATTCATGAGACAATAATAAAGTTCACAGCAAGCAAAAAAATCAAACACACACACAGGGAAAGTTTTAATTTGTAGAGCAAGCAGATCAAGTGTGTGCATAGTAAACAAGGAATGCCTAAAAAGAAAAAGGTGTCTACTAAGGAATGACACCTGTAATAGATTGGAAAGAAAATAAATATGGCCAATAAATATTTGAAAAGATGTTTTATAACATTAATAATCAAGGGCATATAAACTGAAGTAGTAATAGTATATAATTCTTCCTTCCCAACAAGGCACAGAATATTAAAACTCCATGAGTTCCACAGTTGGAAGGGGGAGAGAAATGAATACTCTTTCTGTCTGCTTGAGTACAAAGTAGTATCTTCTTCATGGATCACAGTTTCTAAGTATTACCACATGGCGACTTGTGAATTCTACTTAACACAGAAATTCTATGTCGAAGGATGCCATTTAGAGATATAATTATGCTTAGATGTATGATAAAGACCATGCACTGTAATGATGTTGAAAAAAATCACGGTCTCTCATGGAGAAGAGTGGTAATATATTATGATGCATACATGCTTTTGATATTTTAGCAGTTGCATAAGCTCCTGCCTGAGTCTTCAGCCTGCTGGCCTGACCTACACATGTTGGACAAACATATAAGCCAATTCATAGATAGACCAGTAGACAGTCAGCAGAGGGTGAACGCCCACTGAGAGAAGACAATGTAAAGACAAGTCAGAGAGATTCAAGTGATGCAACCATAGCCCAGCAGTGCCACCTGTCCTCAGAAGCTGGAGGAACCCAAAGAGATTCTTCCCAAGGCTTCCATGGGAGCCCAGCCCTGTGGGCACCCTGACTCTGTCCCAAGGCCTCCATGGGAGCCCAGCCCTACAGGCACCCTGATTTTGTTCCAGAAATATGATTTTGAACCCCGGGCCTTCAGAAGTGTGGGAGAATTCATTTCTGGTCTTTTAAGACATCAAGTTTTTGCAAGTTTGTCACAGTGGCCACACAAATCCAATATACACGCATATGTTCATGTAGTATTTCTATAACAATCAAAAGCTTTTATGTCTAGAGAAGTAGGCATGGGTTCATCAAAGAATGGTATCTGGATTGGTTCAGAGAGACCTGAGTCTGGTTCATACCCATCACTCACTACATGGTTTCAGGAAAATCACCCATTCTCGGTGTCTTGATATGGGTCATGATACTTTCTATGGTATGCAAAGCAATGGTCCAAAGATATCCACATTCCAAACCCCAGAACCTATTAATACGTTGTCTTGTACCTCAAAGGAAACTTTGAAGGTGTGTTTAAGCTATGGACCTTGAAATGGAAGGATTATCCTGGACTATCCCAATGTCATCAAGTAATCTTAGGGTCAGAGTCACAGAAGATGTGACAATGAAAGCAGAGGTCAGAGTGAGATTTGGAGACATCCAGCTGCTAGTTTTAATAATGCATGAAGGTATGGTTGCTCACTTCAGTAGCCTCAGCACTCAGGAGACTGAGATTGGCAGACAGCTTGGGTTACAGAGTGAATCTCTGACGAAGAAGAAGAAGAAGAAGAAGAAGAAGAAGAAGAAGAAGAAGAAGAAGAAGAAGAAGAAGAAGAAGAAGAAGAAGAAGAAGAAGAAGAAGAAGAAGAAGAAGGTGTGCTAAGGCTATGCCGCTCAGTGGCAGAGCACTTGCTTCTCGTGAGAGTTTGATCCTCAGCACCATACAGAAGGAAGGAGATAATGAATCAAGGAACAAAGGCAGCTTCCAGAAGCTCAGAGTAGCAAAGGCAAGTCTTCCTTCCACCTACAGAAGCAGTGTGTCATCTCTGCCAACAGTGAAAGCTGTTTCAGTCTTCCGACCTCCAAACCTGTAAAATAAGAAATTTACGTTGCTTTAAGAAATGCTCGTGAGGATTAGGGGGAAATGAATCCTTATACACTGTTGGTGGGACTACAAATTATCGTAGCAATATTGAGGTTCTCAACAACTAAAAAAATAGAACTACCATATGATCCGGCCATGCTAGTCCTGGACATATTCTTGGAGAATCTAAGTCATCAAGACATAGTGATACTTGTAGATCCATGTTTGTTTACTGCATTGTGCACGAGAGCCAAGATAGAGAATCCACCAACATGTCATCAACAGATGAATGGGTAAAGAATACTGCATGTTTTCTCTCAGTCTAGATCTTAAACATATATATTTGTACAAATGTATATATATACATGCAGCTGACATGAAAGCAGTGTAGGGGCTGTTTGAGGGAAATAAGGAGGCCAATGGAAAGAGAGGGGGTGGATGAAAGAGAGAGATGGGATAACTTTGAGCAACATACAATGATATACATGCATGAAAATTCCATGATGAAGCCAAGTGTTAACATGATAATTTTTCATTAATATTATACATAAAAATAACCTAGGGGCTGGAAAGATAACTCAGTGGTTAAGGTCTTTCCTGCAAAGCCTAACGACCTGAGTTCATTTCCCCAGTACCCACGTAAAGCCAGATGCACAAAGTAGCACATGCACCTGGAGTTCATTTGCAAGGGCTGGAGGCCCTGGTGGGCCATTCCCTCTGTCTCTCTTGCTTGCAAATAAATAAATAAATATTATTTTAAAATAATAATAACCCCACAGCCATTCAATCAACACAGGATAAGCCAGTGAGACAGAAACAAACGATTCTCAACACAAAAATCCCTAAGCTCACAACATCAAAGCATCCTTAATACTCACCCACCACGGCTCAGGGAACTGAGTGGAAGAGGGGGCAGAAAGATTGTGAGAGCCATGGTGGGGGAGAATATCAGAGGCATGGCACCCCTCAGTAACAACACACTTGGGTCAGGTGAACCTGGCTGAAGACCTGGCTATCCATGGTCCCCTGCCACAAAGACTGATACAGACGGCCCACAGAGGAGAATATCCAGCTGACTGGGTATGGGGAAGGGGGCAATGAGGAATTGGTGATAACAACTCATTGTTTGCCCACTAAACAATGTAACTCATTGTGGATAATAAAAAATAATAATAATAATAATAACCTAGGGGATAAGAAAGCACTTTGGCCCAGACAGATATTTAAGTTATAGTATAGTTTCCATGGCAACAGTTGGCAAACATTTTCTGCAAAGGGACAGAACAATAAAACAATAAATGTTTTATTGTTTACCAGCCATATGGCCTCCGTCATGGCCATGGGCAATGTGTAAGTAAGTGAGAATTGCTATATTCTAATGAAACTTTACAGAACAGGCAACAGGCTTAGATTTGGCCCACAGCTGTAGCTTGTCTATCTCTGATCTATACAGATCTATATAAAGATCTTTATAAAGTCTTGGTTCTGTAATCAGGTGTGTGTGTGTGGTTTGGGATAGCCTGTTTCTTTTGTCTTAGTAACCTTGTTGCTGTGAGAACTGGCCTATGTGAATACAAATCAATGCTTAAAATTATATAAAATAGAAGCTGTTTTCACTATTAAAATTAATCAACAAATGTGTGTGCTGTTTGGGCCACTAAACTTGTAATTTGTCACAAAAGCAATAAGGAGGGAACATACCTACCCATCTGATTGATTGAAAAGAGTAAATGGATTCTTTCAATTGTGGCGATATTTATTATTAGAAAAATGTTAAATGCTGGATGATTTTGAGAAGTAATTGATGCATGCATAAACTATTTTGTAAACCAAAAAATGCTACTATTCAATAATTCTGATTTTTATAAAGTCTTAAGCACAGGGTTCGTTTCCATGCATGCAGTTCTCCAGATGTGGGGTAGATACACTTTCCATATGTCCTCAGAGAATTAGCTACACTTAAAATTTTTATTTAACTCTGACTTTCTGACCTTGGAGTCTGTATTCAAGGAAGGCATTTGGCCAAGAAAAATGGAATGACCTCTGGATAGCCTTCAGATTTTATCAGAAAGAGACAGGCTCCAAGCTCGTTTCTTTCTCTAGTGAAAGTTTGCCAGGTTTTCTTTGACAACTTGCCTAAGTTCCATCCAAGAAGCAGGTGTCTGTCCAACTCCTCTCATGTTAGCATGGACTGTAGGAACAAACAGCAAATCCCCACTAACCCCTGTGCCTATGCCCAGTCATCCTTCCCCATCTCTGTGGTCAACTCTCCAGTTCTAGAGCTGTTTCTCACCTGGGCTCCCCAGTCATGTATTCTGATTTCATATACCTTCCAAAACCTTTAACACGCTCTTGGGCCTCATTACCACACCCAGCTCCAGAAACATCCCTACCTACCATGTTTACACTCTGACCAGGAAGCTTGGCCATTGTTAGTTAGCCTCTTAACTGATCATTTGAATGTATGGTCCTTCATAAATTCAGATTGTCACCAATCATAAGAGCTGGTCTGGATCAGCAAGCCAAGAAGTGATCACTTGTGCAATAGAGGCGCCAAAACCTGGGGGTGGGGGAGTAATCAACCGCTTTTAAACTAGCCAAGAAATCCACTCAGTGACAAGGAATCCTTAACTGGAATTGAGACTCAGGAAAAATCCTAGGGGAGTCAAAAACATGGGCTCCAAAGAGAAATCCCCATTACGAGAGAACTATAGAGAGGCTAATCTCAATAAAATTTTGCCAAATTTGAAATGTGTATCTCATTTAACTTATACTGATCTCACTCTCCAATGGAGATTCTGTTTGTATTTTTCAGAAGGCAGAGAGAGAGCTGTGGCCTTTCCAACCCTACCAACGAGCCACAGACAGATGGCTGACATCCTGTCAAGAGATGAGCCACCCCAGACCTACCGTGGAGGATCCATGTGGAACCCCGCAGAGAGTGGTGGGATAAGCAAGAGATCTATAACCACAGCCAATCAGTCAACCCAGGATAAGCCAGTGAGATAGACATCAACAATTTCCAACACAACTTAAAGTAGAAGCAGAGAGACCCTTAAGATCTCAACAATAAAGCAAACTTAAAACTCACCCACCATGACTCAGCAGAAGAGGGGGCAGAAAGACTATAAGAGCCATGGTGGGGGAGAATATCCAGAGACATGGCCCCCCTTCAGTAACAACATAGAAAGGAGGGGGTGAACCTGATTGCCTCCAGTGATATCCATAATTCCTTATCCCATAGATTGATCCAATATGCTCACTGAGGAGGATACCCAGTGGGTTGGGGACAGGGAGGAGGGAATCAGGGATACCAACACAGCATTTGCTCCTACAATGTATCGAATTTTGTGGATAATAAAGATTTTTAAAAAGAGCTCATCTGTTTATCTTGTCCTGGGCTTCCCTTTCATTATCCTTGCAGGTGCCATGGCAACTGTCCAATTCCTCAAGGTTCTCACTACACACATTCTCTTTGTTTGTTTGTTTGGTTTTTGTTGTTGGTTTTATATGGCAGGATCTCACTGCAACCCAGGATGATCTAGAACCCACTCTGTAGCTCCAGGCTGTGACTCATGGTGATCCTTTTATCTCAGCCTCCAGAGTGCTGGGATTAAAGATGCATGCCACCACACCAGGGCACTTATTCTCTTATAAATAAATTTACCAGGGTTGGGAAAGTGGTTCAATAGGTAAAAGTTGCTGCATAAGCATCGAGTCCTGAAAACACCCAAGTTCAATCCCCAGCATCCACATAAAAAGCTGGGAGGTCCTTGTGCCGAAAATCCCACCCACCACGACTCAGGGAACTGAGCGGAAGAAGGGGCGGAAAGATTGTGAGAGCCGTGGTGGGGGAGACAGTCCAGAGGCATAGCACCCATCAGTAACAACTCACTTGGGTAAGGAAGACCGAGATGAGTACTAAGATATACAGGATCCCTTGCCACAAGGACTAATACAGACAGCCCACGGAGGAGGATATACAACTGATCAGGGATGGGGAGGGGGGGAATTGGGGAATTCGGGATAACAACGCATGGTTTGCCCACTAAATAATGTAACTCATTATG
>PVHP010014975.1:0-38164 GCA_004024765.1 Zapus hudsonius
GATATAAAGATCACGAACAATTTTTTCCTATCTGGCTTATGTGGGTGACTTGGTAATTGAACTCCTTCAGGCTTTAAAGGCAAGTGCCTTTAACACCTAAGCCATCTTCCTATCTTCCCCATGCCTAACTTTTAATATTAGAAAAGTTATAGTGGAATAGCAATAATTTCACATACTTAGTATTTTATTTGAGGGATATAATAAGATCTTCCATATTCTCTGTTAGCTAATAGTGGAAAATGAATCTCCTTTACATGGACTGTTGTGTTCTCTCCTCACTTGTCTGTTGAATCTTACTATGTGTCAGTTCTTACTAGCAATTTCATTTAAGCAAAAATGAAGTTGTCTGTAAGATGACTTTGATAGACAAAATACAAAACTTATATGATTGTTGTCATTTCTGTAAACAGTGTTCAAGGAGTGTAAATTTAGATATATTAATATTCTGGCCTGTTCCTGATCCATCACTTGAGCATACAATTTACAAACTATAGTCAGTTATCAAAATGGAGACTTTAGGAAGGAATCCCCGAGGATAAAGTGTCAATGCTGTTCATCTCAAGATGTCTAAAATGATTTGTATAGGAATTGGACACAGAATGTTAAAATGAAAGTAGCTGGGAGATGAACAATAACTAGACAGGTCTGTGAAAATGTAAAGTTTCTTAAGATGATATTAGGATATAAGCTTACTTAAAATGGAGAATTTTGGTGTCAGAAAAATCTTTTCAAATATTGAGTTGGTAGGCATTGATATAATAATACAAGATATTTATTGTTTACTTCACATTTTGCTTTGTCCTTCTCTTGTATTATGTCATTTAATCTAGCAGTGATATAGGAAAATTAGTTACTTTTATTATTTTAATATTCTAGAATGTAATACTTGCCTAGAACCAAGCAGCCACTTAATAAATTTTCAAACTTAAACCTGGCCAGTCTGCTTTCAGAGGTTTAGTTCTTAAGCTTAACACAAAAAAATAGCTAAATATCTGTTTCATTCGACTTTGAGATAAAAACAATAATATAATAAAACATTCTTCTTTATTGTCAATAATGAGTTTCATTGTTTAGTGGGCCAACAATGTGTTGTTATCCCCAATTCCTCATTGCCCCCTTCCCCATCCCCAGTCAGCTGGATATCCTCCTCCATGGGCCGACTGGATCAGTCTTTGTGGTAGGGGACCATGGATAGCCTAGTATTCAGCCGGGTTCTCCTGACCCAAGTGTGTTGTTAGTGAGGGGTGTCATGCCTCTGATAATCTCCCCCACCACAGTTCTCACAATCTTTCCACCCCCTCTTCCGCTCAGTTCCCTGAGTCATGGTGGGTGAGTATTAAGGCTGCTTTATAGTTGTGAGCTTAGGGGTTTTGTTGTCTAGAATCTTAGGTTTCTGCCTCACTGCCTTATCCTGTGTTGATTGAATGCCTGTGGCTGTGGGTCCCTTGTTCATCCCATCATTCTCTGCAGGGTTTCATATGGATCCTGCACAATATGATTGTGGTGGCTCATCTCTTGCCAGGATCTCAGCTTTCTGCCTGCGGTTGGTTGGTAGGGTTATATGGGTGACAGCTCTCTCGCTGCATCCTGAAAAATACAAACACAATCTCCATCGGAGAGTGAGGTCAGTATAGGTTAACAAATATACACCATTCTGGATTAACTAGATTCTATTTTTAGAAGGCTCCTCGTCAGTCGCTGGCATAGTGCATCTTTTCTTGGGATCCCAAGAGTACGGGATCCGGTGCATATCGCCCTGAATCCCAGTTCCAATCAAGGGCTCCCCCTCAATGAGTGGAATATTTGGCCGAATGTAATAGCTGCTGATTGTCTCCTCAAGGCCCACGCTCCTCCATTGCACAAGTGATCCTTTCTTAATTGGCTGTTCTCTCCTAGTAGAAGGTGTAGTCAGCCTTCTCATGGCCACAAAATGTGTTTCATGACAGGGGTCTGCTTACTCCATCTGTCGTTGATCTGCTTCCACTGGCAGCTTGTGTAGTGCCTTTCAGCACTGCACTAACTGCCATCTGAAGGCTGGTTACCATTCCAGACCTCGAAGGGTCTCTCGATGGTGATGGATGGCATTCTGTGGTTTCTTCAGCAACAGGGTTTTGCCTCAGGCCTGGGTAGGGCATTCAGGAGCTTTGATAGAATTCTGTATTGTTTTTGGAACCTAATGGGTCACTTTGGTCAACAGCTTGGTGATGGAAGGAACTGGTGGATTGGACCTAGGGTTGTCAGACTATTCAATTATTCACAGGCTAAGACATTCTCCCATACTACTCATGGCCCCTCTTGCCAGGTATCGGCCTACGGTTGGTTGGTAGGGTTAGATGGGCCCCAGCTCTCTCGCTGCATCCTGAAAAATACAAGCACAATCTCCATCAGAGAGTGTGATCAGTGTAGGTTAACAAATATACACATTTCTGGATTACCTAGATTCTATTTTTAGTAGCCTCCCCATCAATCGCTCCCACAGTGCATCTTGTCTCAGGATCCCAAGAGTACGGGATCCGGTAATTATCGCCCTAAGTGGAAAATTGGCCGAATTTGAAAGCCATTGATTGTCTCCCCCAGGCCCAGGCTCCTCCATTGCACAAGTGCTCCATTCTTGGTTTGCTGTTCTCTCCCAGTAGTGGGTGTGGTCAGCATGACCGCAGATTGTTTTTCGTGTCAGTGGTCTCTGTTTACTCCACCTGTTGTTGATCATTTTCCCCTGGCAGCCTGTGCAGTGCCTTCTAGCACTACACTAACAGCCTTCTGGGGACTGGATACCATTCCGGACGTTGCAGGGTCTCTCGATGCTGGTAGATGGCATTCTGTGGTTTCTTCAGCAATAGGGTTTTGCCTCAGGCCTTAGGGAGGGCACCCAAGAGCTTTGACAGAATTCTGTCTTGTCTGATTTTTTAGATTTGGGCTTTCTCATTTCTTCGTTTGATTAGATTAGCCAGGGGTTTGTCAATCTTATTAACTTTTTCAAAGAACCAACTTTTTGATTTATCTATTTTTTTAATCGTTTTCTGTATTTCCAGTTCATTAATCTCAGCTCTGATTTTAATTATTTCCTTTCGTCTTGCGCTCCTTGGGTTAGCTTTTTGGTCTGTTCCCATGATCTTAGGTGGGTGGTTAGGCAATTGATTTGAGACCTCTCTGTCTTTGATATGAAGGCATTTAGCGCAATGAACTTTCCCCTCAGGACTGCCTTCATTGTGTCCCATGGGTTCTGATAAGGTGTTATCATCATTATTTATTACTAGGAATTCTGAATTTCCTGTTTTATTTCTTGGATGACCCAATCATTTTATATGAGTGAATTATTCAGGCGCCAATCCTTTGTGTATTTTATGAATCCTGTTCCAATGTTAACTTCTACCTTTATTGCACTATGATGTAATATGATGCAAGGAACTACATCAATCTTCCTGAATTTGTTTAGGGAACATTTGTGACCTAATATGTGATCAATTTTAGAAAAAGTCCCATGTGCTGCTGAGAAGAATGTATATTCTGTGACTTTGGGGTAGAATGTTCTGTAAATATCTGTTATCCCCAGATGGTCGATGATGTTATTGAGCTCTGTTATGTCCCTGCTGATCTTCTGTTTGGTTGATCTGTCTAGAGCTGATAGAGGTTTACCTACTATGATGGAATTAGAGTCTATTTCTGCTTTATTTTTGAGTAGGGTTTCCTTTATGAACTGTGATGCACCCAAATTTGGTGTGTTTATGTTGATGATAGTGATATCGTCCTGTTGGATCATTCCTTTGATGAGTAAGAAGTGACCATCATTATCCTTTTTAATTGATCTTGGTGTAAAGTCTATTTTGTCAGAGATTAATGTAGCCACACCTGCTTGCTTTCTACTTCCACATGCCTGATAAACTGTTTTCCATCCTTTTACTCTAAGAAGATTGCTGTCTTTAGAAGTAAAGTGTGTTTCCTGAAGGCAGCAGATGGAAGGGTCCATTTTTCTGATCCACCCTGCAAATCTGTGTCATTTTATAGGGGAGTTAATTCCATTTATATTCATTGATATAACTGTGAGGTTTGCTTTAAGCACAGCCATAATGAAGGGTTAATGTGGGTTGTTGTCTGTGCTACTGACATTAGCACACTGACTGTGATTGTCATGTCTGATCTCTGGTACTCTTCTGAGGTAGATTTCTTGTTTCTTCTGTGTGAGATATCTCTTGTAGTATCTTCTGAAATTTTGGCTTTGTTTTCAAAAAGTCGTAGAGCTGGTTTACTTCATGGATTACTTTTAATTCTGCATCTATTATGAGGGATAGCTTTGCTGGGTACCGTAGTCTAGGTTGAAAGCCATACTTCTTTAGGCCCTGAAAAGCATTATTCCAAGCCCTTATGGCTTTCATGGTTTCTAATGAGCAGTCTGAGGTAAGTCTGATGGATTTTCCTTTATAAGTTATTGTTTGCTTTTCTCTAGCAACTTTGAGTATTTTCTCTTTTCTTTCTAAGTTAGGCATCTTAATTAAAATGTGTCTTGGAGAATTCATCTTCATGTCCAATCTGTTTGGAGTCCTCTGGGCCCCTTGATAGTTATGTGGGCTTTCTCTGGTTAGATAGGGAAAGCTTGCTTGAATGATTCTGTTGAAAATATTTCCTATGCCCTTAGCCTGGGCTTCTTCTCCCTCTGGTATCTCCATAATTCTAATATTGGACCTCTTTATGGTATCCCATTGATCCCTCAAATTATCCACGCTTGATTTATTGAATTGGTTGAATCATATGGCATCCTTATTAATTCCTTCTGTCTTTTTCTCATCGTCTGAGAGTCTGTCCTCCAGATTTTCGAATCTGGGACTGAGTGATTCTAGGGAGGTTTTTAACAACTCCATTTCATTTTTGGTTTCTGCTATAATTTGTTTATAGACTCCAATTCTTTGGTGAGATCCAATTTCCAGTCTATTTTTGTTTTTGCTAGGGATTCCTGAAAATCATTTTTACGTTTTCTTAAGTCCTCATCAAATTTAGTCAATTGATTGGCTAGCTCCTCCCATAGTTGGTTCACCTTCAATTCGTTTAATGTGTTTCTGAATTCATTCATATTTCTCTTCATTAAATTCTGTCTGTAATCTATGCTTGAGTTGGTGAGCTTCATCTTATTCATGTCTTTTTTCATAGTTTCCATATCAGCCATTAACTGCTTCATGTTTGCATTGCAGTTGTGGTCAGGAGTCATATTATTCTCTCTTTGGGATTGTATTTTTGTTGTCTCCACTTCCTTGTCACTTTCCTGTTCCATAATGGGACTAGAGGCCGAGTTGGGGAGATCCATCTTTAATTTCTGTGGGTTTTTTTCATTGGTTTCTGCCCATATCCAGGTAGGGGAGTGGGACTCAGGCACCCTGGGGAGTGCTATTCAGCTCACTTTACTTCCAGTGGAATGATCACCAGGTTTGTTCTTAAAAGAAGGTCTTTCCTGTTAGGGTGTTCTGTCCCCAGACAGGCTTAGATATTTACCCATCTGGATCCCTCTGTTTGTGACTGTTTAGTCTTAGAGCCACCTCATAGGCACCTGTCCCCTATTGGTATGCTTCAGTTAAAAAAAAAAAAACAGGCCCAGCACCCCCTAGTAAAGAGCCCAGTGTCTTTCTACCTTCCAGTGGCACATGATCCCTGGTACTCGCGGAGATGGCCTGTGCCCTCCTGGCAGGTACCTGTCTAAACCGGCAGAGGCCGAGGTTCCCAGGTATCTTCCTGAGGTCTGGACCTGGAACCATTCTAGGTCAGTTTGCTCAAGGATCACTTCTTCCTGTGTGTGTGTGGGGGGGGGGGTCCTGGAGAGGATTGGGTGCTGGAGGGATGGGGCCTCGTGAGGGAAATGTGCTCAGCTGGTGGCGTAGAACCCTCTGGGAGGAGACAATGGCTGGAGCTTGGGGTGGGGGAGGGGTGCAGCTCTCCATTCCTCTGGGGAGAATAGAGCTGCTGGGGAACCCTGTCTCTGCTGGTGAAGAAGCTGGGGGGAGGGTGGTTTTGGGTTTCGGTCTGGCTGGGGCCCGTGTTTTGGATCCCAGCTGGAAAATCAAACCTTTACAGAGAGAGTCCTGGTGACGCTGTTATTCATCCACCATCTTGCTCCAACTCCCTCTAAAAATATTCTTAAGGTAAAGTCCAATAGCCTTTTATTACAAAGGAATTACATCACAGTTCCAAAAAGAAACAGTTCAAGATGCTGCAATACTGAAAGATGAAATTGTCTAAAGCTTAAACTTTTATGACTTCCATGTGCATATGTGTGTATGCATATTTGTATTGTATATGTGTGATATTTGAAATGTCATGATGGTCATTGTAAATCTATTGATGAAAAAAATCCCAAACCACAATAAACCACTACTGCATAAATCAGTTACCCAAAGAAATGACATCAGCAGCTGTTGTAGTCATAATTCTAGTTGCTGCGCTGAAAGAACCCAAACAAAAGCTGCTTATGGAGGAATCAGTTTATTTGGTTTACAGACTGGAGGGGAGACTCCATCCTGGAAGGTAAAATAATGGCATGAGCAGAGGGGTGGACATCACCTCTGCCACAGCACTGCAAACAACGTCAGGAAGGTGTGCCAAACAGGGGCAAGGAAGAGGGCTTGTAACCCCATAAACCCGCCCCCATCACCACAGCTCCAGTGCAGTTCTAATTCCTGAACTGCCAGCAGTTGGGGATTGACCAATCGGAACACATTCATTTGTTTGTGGGGGACACCTGAATCAAACTATGACAGCAGCTAATTTATCTCTCACAAATCAGAGGTTAAAAAAAAAGACATCTATCATCTAAATAAAGGATTTTGGAAATTTCAATATTTTTACAAATATGTTCTATGCTTACACAACGTTAATATTTCTGTACTTGCAATGAGAAAATCTTTTAAAAAATGTAGAATAGAGAAATTTGTTCCTTAAACATCCTTAGATAAGTTTTTGCATCAGTATTAAAATTGGTACAAAGATGACAAATATAAGGCAAAATATAAAAAATATGCTAATAGCTTAAAAGCTCGAAATAAATATTTAAAAAAGGAAAATAGAAAATGGATAGGAAAAAGAAAGATGCCCAAAAAATTGAAATAAATTTGGCAAAAGAATGTTTGCTGCGGAATAGACTATGGTCAATTGCTCAAGGGTATGAGAGTAATTGATTTCATAATCATTAGGTGCATTTTCTTTTTTATTAATTTTTCATATGGTTGTCATTATAGAATACACTTAGGTTCATTTACTATGTGCCTTTACTCATTGAAATTATCCCATGATTAAATATACATAGACATAGTCATCCCTTAATCCATTTTACACATTCTATGCTTTGTTTTCATATTCTTAGCACAAGGAAGTTGTTCCTTATGCATCCATTCACAAAACACATATTTGGCAGAAATCATAACTATCATTGAAACATCATTGCCTCAGTATTATCTTTGATTGCTGTGTAGATATTTATTTATTTGTTTGTTTTTGAGATAGGGTCTGATTATACATCCATTGTATCCCCAGACTGTACTGCAATTTACTAGGTAGCCCAGGTTGAACTGGAACTCATAATCCTCCACTTCTGTCTCCTGAGTGCTGTCTGTGATTATTGGCCTGCAACTTCAAACTCAGAAATTCAGCTTAATTCATCATTTTTATGTATTCAGTAACTATAATAGATTTTAGGACTTTGTGCATATCTTATTTTCATGTGTAATGACCAGTCATTCATAAACCATATTTTGTATTAAAAGTGTCGTGCTGTTAGTTTGTCATAGCTGTTCTGTCCACAGGGACCTTTTCCTTTTCTTGAGAAAAATTATATTCAGATAAACAGACATCAGAATGAAATAAACAGTTAATATACATGTCTAGTTCCCATTTGAGATATATTGTCACCAAAGTTTTTTGCTTTTCTATGTCAATTTTGAATAGGTGCTAATTTTTTGCAATAACCATAGTCTCTGGATCTCTCCAAGTCTTTGTTCATTAATGAACTTCAGTGGATTCTGATGGTTGTATGTGTTGTGTGACTTTTCCTGGGGAGGCAGCTCACCCCGAATAGGGTACCATTGGTAGATCAAAGAAATGCTTGCACTCAGATCTAGCTCAGGGAAACAGAAAGTTAATTGAGTTACAAGAGTGTAGGTGAGAGATCACAAAGAATAAAACCTATGCACAATTTTAATTTTCATAGTGACTTGTCAAATTATTTTAGATAAATTGAAAGACTCCTAGTAAAGAACGCTTTTTGGTTCATGGGAAAATCTAGGGGAATATATAAATATGGAATCATATATAATCCTGCCCTCTGGCATGCATAATCTCCTTTGTTATCAGTAGGCCTTGACAGAATGTAACACCTGTTGTCATTAGTGAATCTATAGATTAATACCCATGTCATTTTCTAAAATAAAATAGGCAACCACTCTTTAAGGCAGTGCCATGGTTTGGTCCAGGTGTCCCCCACAAACAAATGTGTTCTGAATGATCAATAGCTGATGGTAGATTGAGTATTAGAACCTTGTTGGAGCTGTGTTATGTGGGGGGGGGGCTTATGGGGGTTACAAACCAGCTGTCCATTGACAGTGTTTGGCACACCTTCCTGCCTCTGTTTGGAGTGCTGTGGCAGAGGTGATATCCACCCCTCTGCTCATGCCATCATTTTCCCTGCCAGGATGGAGTTTCCCCTCAAGTATGTATGCCTAATAAACCCTTTCCTCCACAAGCCACTTTTGCTTGGGTTCTTTCTGTGCAGCAACAGAGAAAGCTGACTACAACAGGCAGATTTGTAAAAGTTATCTTCCCAATAATTTACCCTCTGTTATGTTCTAGATCAAACAGACATTAAGGTACTGAAATAATAGGAGTATACAAAAGGCATTAATGTTATTCTTGATATAGCATTAAAATAAAATTAAACTTAAATACCTGCATGGGTCCAGTATAATCACTATCAAAGAAACAACCTATTTTAAGATATGCTACATACTGCACAACTACAAGACTGTATTGTTATAGGAGAAATAGTTTGAATCCAACTCAATATAGCAATGTCAGCTCAAAATTTATCAATAAAGATTTGTTTTTAAAATATTTATTAAAATTCATAGTCACTATTTTTTTGCAAAATGAGAATGCAACAAGTGGCATATCTTTAAGAGGAACTTGATTAAATGCCATTGGTGAAGAGATTCTGGCTAAACTGGCTTAGAAATTTCTGATAAAACTGGGCTCAACATGCCAAAGATGAGGCCTAGTATGCAGAGGAACCTCACTGAAGTCTGAATAAGGATGACGTGAGTCTCTTTCATCACATGGACCCTTTAAGGCAGAAGTAAAGTCAAGTAGAATCAGTCAAGAGTACTGGGTGGAAAACCAAGAAGCACATAAAAACATAAGTACAGAGGACATAATTGAGATTCTAAGAGTAAAACAGAGTACATCTGTTGTTACTTGTTTAAGATTAAAGATCAGTGATAAAAATCCCAGAAAAATGATAAGTACTTATTTACTTCAAGAAAGTAAATAAGGACTTTACTCCTACTAGGTAAAGGTATCAAATTCTTTTTACAACCAGAATGAATTGGGAAAACATTCAAATTTATCCTCGGAACAGAAGAAAATCGCACAGTCTAAAAAATGTCTTGATTTTTTTGGCTCATGAACCTTGGGACAAAAAATCAGCCTAACTCTTTTAGACTTCAGATACACACAATTGTTAAATCATCAATTTATATTATTGCAAACCTCAAAGTTTGTTGTGAGAATTTGTTTCTGAGATGACATTAAACTTACAAACATCAGAATCATAACTGATTAAAGCCATTGATGTATATATTTCATGCAGACAAATTGCATGGCTTGTACTTTAAATTTGAATAAAGTTATCTCCACATGCCCTCTAACTTTTACAAATCTTAATTGGTATAAGCTGAAGTTCCTCTAATTTTGCCGACTTCTATTTGATTAAATGTCTTTTCATATGTTATGGCAATTAGCACTTCCTCTTCTATGAACTTGCTAGCCATAGTTGCTACATTTTTCCATTGTGTGAAAGTTTTCATTACATTTACCAGTTGTACTAGTTTTGTGTTTAATGATGATAATAACACCTTAGTTTGCATATATCACAAATATTGTACATATTCAAACAATTCATGATTACTTGAATATTTTATTATATTGAAATTTATGGTTTTAAAAATACATCCAGGACTGGAGAGATGGCTCAGCAATTATGGTACTTGCCTCCAGTGCCTAAGGCCCTGGGTTCAATTCCCCAGTACCCACATAAGCCCTGGCTCTCTCTCTCTCTCTCTCTCTCTCTCTCTCTCTCTCTCTCTCTCTCTCTCTCTCTCTGTCTCTGTCTCTCTCTCTCTGTATGTATGTATGTAGCTCTGCTTGAAAATGAATAAAAATAGAATATTTAAAAATACATCCAGTTGTGCATATTACATTGCCCTTTTGAAAAATTTCTAAACTAAATTGTTTCACCCATGCTCCAGTTACAAAATATGTTCACAGAATTAATAATAAATATATGTAAGGCATTGATTTCTATTTTATAATTTAATCTTTTCTATTTTAAATTAAATCATGACATTTATTTTCATATTGTAAGAAGTTTGTTTTCCTCAAGAAATATTAATTAGACTCTCATATGATTAAATAAATCATATAAAAATTAAAATGCATTTTCCTATACAAAGATGTCATAAAGTAATTTGTTTCTTCATTCTCAATTGTGCTCCTTGGATATATTTTGCATTATATCAAGTATGTATCATTTTTATTAGTATATCTTCATTATATTATCATGTTTTACTTCAGTAACAGTTTCAGGTTTTCAAAAATCCTGGGCAGAAAATACTGAGAGTTTGTAAAGGGTTCCTCATCTGTTCTTCCACCCAGGTTGCCTTATTTGTCAATATCATATGCTACTGTTTATGCATTCATGAAATTGATGAGTGTGATGTTCAGTCTCCTTTCTGAACTTGACTGGATCTAGAATTACACAGAAGACAAATGTTTATGTAGACATTAGGAAAATACAAAGCAAACCCACTTTACTTTTAGGAAAACAGTGAAAAGCAAAAAAGATGTTGTGATGGTTAAACCCTGTATGTCAAGCTGACAGGATTTTGATTCAACATGATAGCAATTTTCTGAGCATGTCTGTGAGGGATTTACTAGATTAGGTTAATTAAGGTGGGGAGACCCATCTTAAATGATGGGTGAATTTATTCCGTGGCATGGGACCCAGGCTGAAAAGAAAAGGAGAAAGCTAGCTGAGGACCAACATGTTTTGTGCTCTGTTTCTTGACTAATGAGCCTTTCATTTGCCTACTATTATGCCTTTCCTATCATGAAGGACCTCAAACAAAAATCCTTCTTTTTTTTTTGAATTGTTTTTCTCAAGTGTTTTGTCACAGCCTCAAGAAAAATAATAAATTCAATATATATTAAATCAAAGTCCATTCTTTAAATTTATTGAAAAGCCTACTCTTTCTCCATTAAGTTCCTTATTGTCCATTGTCAAATACCATTTGACACTACTTATATATTTTTATGGAATATATGCTTCTATATTAACTGTCAAAACATTCTCTAAAATGTGGAAAAGAAAGGAAAATATATTACATTTAGTTTTTCTTTTCAGTTGTATGGAAAATCACCTTTGAGCTTTAGAGATTGAGTGTTTTAAACTAGTATCATTAATATATGAGAGAACTACTATTCTTGTTAAATTTGATCTTTACTATCATATCAACCTGACATTACTGTGTATGAGGTATTTTTCCATGTATCTTTTCAATAGGTATCTTACTAATAAAGAGAGAAGCTAATCATTCTGTATTTTAAACATAACCTTGGTATTCACTAAATTTTCATTTAATTATCTTTTGATTTCCAGTTGAAAAATCAAATTATCTAGCAATAAACTCAATTATGCCTTTTTGCTTGCAATATTTATGCACAATATTAAATTACATTTTGTTATTATACTTGTAGGATCTTTCCAATTAAAGTTGAATGATATTGATTAGAGAAGCACATATGAATTGTTCCTGATTTTTAAATAGAAAATAAGAATTTCAACTTATAGAATAAAGTTTTCTTGGATATTTGTTTTTCCATTTGGCTGTGGAGAGCTGTTTATTGTGCCTTAAACTGTTTCAACATTGTTTTGAAGGTCTCTATCCTTCCCCCTACTAACCAATGCTAAGTTCATGTTTCTCTTCCAAACTTTCTCCTTCCTGCAGGCTTCCTCCTAGAGATCACAAGACCCTTGCTGTGGCCAGGTTATCCAGCAATCTGGTTATGCTTAATTCCTAAGTAACGTCCCATGCATCCCTTCCTGCAAGAGGATATTGAAGTACTGCCTGTTCTGTAATAAAATGAGTTTTATCAGAATACCATCTTGCTCCATCCTTTTCATCTTTTGTTCCTTTTTCATTCTCATCCCCTCTCTAGAGCTTTTGCTGATGGACCTGCAGGCCAGGGCATTTGACACCCAACATGGAGTATAGAACGAGGGAACCGGTGATGAACACTGAATCTGAAAGCCGCAGTAAATCTAGAAGAGAAAAAGTGACCACCCATGAAGTAGCCTGCCTTGTGGACCAAGGTCTGGTAAGTGATCAGTGATTATGGGACAAGAAATAAGTAAGCATGAGATAGTTGTTAAAGGTTAAAGGTTTGAAAGAAGCTTTAAAGACGCAAGGGGTAAAGGTTTAAATAAAGGATTTGTTAAGATTTTTTGATTTCATAAAGGGAATTTGTCCTGGTTCTCCCAACAGGGAGCTATAGATGGAAATAAATGGAAAAGAGTTGGTAATGTTTTGCAGCTTTATTACAAAATATTCGTTCCTGAAACAATTCCTGTATCTGCCTTTTCTTATTGGAACTTAGTTAATGAAATAATTAGTTTTTGCCAGGAAAATACCACAGTAGCTGCGGCGATCATACAGACTGAAAGACTTTTGCAAGATGATAAAGAGAAGGGAGAAATAACCCAGAACTCCCAGGATAGATGCGAGGAAAAAACTCTGGCCCAGAATTGTGAGAAAGGAGACCAATTACCAAGTGAGGATCTAGAAGAAACAGAATTAGATTTAATTTCTTGGAATAGTGAGGATCAACAGTTAAAATTGGAACTAACCCAAACTGGATATTGCAAGGAAAAACAAAACTTAAATCAAATCTGATAAGATTGAAATAAATAGAAAACCTATAAAAATATATCCTTCCCTAGAAAATCTTAAACAAAAAATGATGATATTTTGTCAGACTCTGACTGGGAGGACCTTGAGGGAGAGGCAGCAAGATACCATAATCCAGACTGGCCGCAATTAAAGACTCGTCCTACCCCCTGTAGTACAGAAGCTTCAGGGCCACTGACTAGTATACCTATCCTAAATCCAAAAAGAAAAGCTAAAAGACAAAATAGCCCACCTGAAAGAACAAATTCAATTAGAGAAAGAACATCAAGAGTTAATTGACCAATTAAATAATTTAAAAACAGAAATTTCTAAAATCAAAAATAAAAAATAACCTCCTCCTTATTTGTAACCACTTATAGAGAATAAAAATATTTCCTTTCTGATGTTTTCACTAGCTAAAACAGGCTGATCTTTTGGCCTTTGAGCTCCCATGTGAGGGAGACCTGAGGCAAAGGGTGTGGAACGCCATCACTGCAAAAAAACTCACAGTCTCTTAGGTATGCTCAGCAGGGTGGAGATCTAAGTTCAAAAAATGTCGGAGCCAGCCTAAATTCTCTAAAACAAGACCCCCCCCCACACACACAACCAAGGCAAACTGCCGGCAGCCACCATGTGCCCTCCGATTTCTAAATGGTCCCAGACTGTGGGCTCCCGAGGCCCAGTCCTAGCCTTTTGTTTAAAATAGACCAACAACTGGTGCTTAAATGCTTTAGCAACTTGAAACCTCCTTAAAAAATCAGGGGCTTCAAATTGCTCATGAAAAGCTACAGCTACAAGACCCCTATAACCATTTAGGCTTCCAGCTTTCAGGTACTAAAATTACTGACCAAAAGATGGACCTTAGATTAGACACTCTAAAAACACTTAATGATTTTCAAAAGTTACTAGGGGATATAAATTGTCTAAGGCTATATCTCAAACTAACAAGAGACCATTCTATGACCAAAAATATTTGGTCATTTTTTTATATTGCATTATTTCCCTATGGCTGAGCCTTATTTTGACATATCAAGCTTTTCTATAGCTGTTGTCCAGGCATCACACCTTAGTAAGCATTCATATACTTTTAATTACATATACATAGATCATGTGTTCTCTTAATTTTTTCCTTATTTGGGATCAACTTCTTGCACTGGTTTCCTGAATGAATCCTTTTGGCTCCCCTTCTCTCACCTGATCACTTTATGTTCTGCTTTAGATATTGATCCCTGGATTAGACATTTCTGTCAATCTTTCTAAAGACTTTAGTCTCAGCAGAATAATGGAAAAATCTCAAAGCCCAATCTGATGCTTGAGGTAGCTGTAGAGGGAGTGTTTCATGTACTGCTGATGCAAGTACCTTCTTTGGTGCTCAAGAGTCAAAAGCATCTCCCTTCATTAGTTGCTGTAAGCATTGGGAATCAGAAGTCTTACTATGGAATTGCATAAGAGACCCTCTGACAGAGAATTTAGGATTAGCATGTGTAAACTGTCAAAAAAAGGGTAAGATATTAGACATCAGCTTTCACTAAGAAAAATATGAACTCTAAAGTAACTCATTTTAGTTGGGTTCAGAAGCAGTAGGGTTGTTTGGGCCTTGGTACCATTGTCTTCCAAGGTAGCTCTGAGCCATGATGGGTGTATATACTGCTGAGCTAGCTCATAATCTGAAAGAAAGTATATACACTTCTTCTCTTGACTGTTTCTGCAGATTCTTTCCTAGCATGTTGTTACTAGCATCATCCAGGGAATCTTCTCTGGATTTCCATTCTGCAGAATCCAGAGCACATGCCAGTGGCAAGACAGTAGTTCTTGAGAATTTCTCTTAACTCTTCCTTATATTTACTTGCCTGAGACCTAAGGGAAAAGAAAGCACACAATTGTGGGAACGATACCCTAGAACAACAACAACAAAAAAATCTCATCATACCATTGTGGTTTACAGGAGAGATTGGGAGAAATCCTACTGATTTATCCATGGCTTGATGTCAGAAGCAACTGATCCAAAAATTATAGCGTCAGGGAACTCAGTGCATCTAGCACTGGGATTTAAACACAACCATAATTGTCCTCCAGGCCCAGCCATTAAAGCATTCTCTCTCTTGGCCTTTTGGTACCTTGTCAGAGAGCTTTTCACTCTAAGAAAGTATGGGAATGACTGTGTTTGCTTGTAAGTTGTTAGACTGAGGATAGGTTTTATGTGAACCTATATTTAAGAGATCTGCAATAAAAGATTAGCCTGATCTGATAGAACAAGTGAAGTGTTGTGTGATTGTGTGTATGAATGTGCATTTGTGCTCATTTATATATACAGATGACAAATTACATTTGAAATTGTTGGAAAATAAATCAAATTCAGATTGAAATGCCTTTCAGAACCATTACCTAGATATCTTTCTTAAAACCTAAATATATTCCTGGGATCAGTTTTCTGCTTATGTTAATCAGTGACAGTTATGAATAGGAGATACTCTATTGTACTTTCTAAAGAAGAAAATATTTTTGTGTTTGAAAATGAAGCTAATACCCAAATCTATAGCAGAGTTCTTGTTCTTAAGCTTTTTTGGCTACAAATAGATGATATACTACACATTTTATGTAAAAATTGATCCAAATTGGGATCTCAGTAAATTTCTGGTATTAACCTGAAATGTAATAGCTGTTATTATTCTAATATTTCACCATTTTGTCCTTCTTTGAAGATTTAATACTGCTATCAATACTCAGGAACTATTGCAAGAAACTCCCTAGATCACATTCTATTAATACTGAATTTAAAGTTATCTATTCCCAGGCCCCATTATACCCTTTATTCACACAAAAAAAGCAGAACTCAGACTTTGTTTTTATGTCTTTGGCTTCAAATAATCATGTACTTTGGCCGTTTTGGATGAAGGGGACAGAATAACTCATTGGAGTTAGCAGTATTTTGTTAGAACATATCAAGGAACAGACTCTTCTGCAGTAGGAAATTATAATCCAGCTTAATGGATGCTGAGGGCTGTAAGCTTTTAGGTAAAGTTACCTGATGGTGTTTCTCTCTTGGGTGAAAAACTGAGGGTGTACCCTGAACATCTGCTTCATTAACATTACCAATAGTGAAGAATTTATGTCCAAGTATTTATGCTTTTCCTATTTATTTCTCCAGTGTCTGAATTCACTGTAAAATGGAAGTGATTTCTTCTGTTTACTAACAGTAATGAGCATGTCTTTTCCAAAGGAAGTTAGAACTACATTCCTTGAATCATGAGCTCATTATAAAAAAAAAAAAAACAAAAACAAAAACATTGTACTTTCCTATGGATAACGCGCATTTGCTGTTCCCCCATCAGAACAAGGTATTTTCTCTTCCAAACCTGCCAGCAGAAGGTATGTCTGCATACCTCAATAAGGTATGACTGTAAGGTCCCTCCCCCATGCCAAGCTGGCTGAGCTGTTCCTTACTAAGGCCATGCAGACATGCTCAGACAATGGAAACTTTTAGACTCCTAATAAATAAGAAAAAAAATTAGATACAAAATGGCTTAAGGTTAAAATTATTCAATTAACTTGATTTCTAGTCAATTTATATATATATATATATATTTTCTATAAAATCATTTATTAGGGATAAATTAAGCCTTGTAGATATATTATAGCAGAATAAGCATGATCTCACTGCCCTCTCCCCTATCTTCATTGTTACATTCTTCAGGCCACTAGTGGCCAGTCACTTAGCATGAAGTGAGAAACTACCAGAGCTTTGAAGTCCAGTGAGACAAAAGAAATAATTGTTCTAGCTGTGATAAAGAAGTTGAGGCCTGAGTTCACCTGGGGAGGATTATCTGGACTTCTCCAGAACCCACTGTAAAGTGTGAGTTGCTGGGTGCCTGTAATTTACATGCCTAAATGTCATGTACACATCTCTTTGTAACTGGGACCCGGGTATAAATTTAACCCCCTCTCCTCTTGCTGTGAAGGCTTCTCTGTCTGTTGCTGGAGATTTCTACAACAGATAACTGTGATCTATTTACAGAGCTGAGACAGGAGGATGGCAAATGCTTACTGGACTAATAAAAAATTTCCTCCTTATGGGTTATTCAAAGGCATTTTCCTGATTCTACATGTTCGGACATTAACTATGATATATACCTTTGTCTCTTCAGGTTAACCTCGAGCAATTTTAAAAATGCTACCAAGGAAAATTATATATATATATATATATATATATATATATATATATATATATATATATATATATATATATATATATATATATATATATATTCTAAGGTTTAAAAAGTAACATCATTCTCAGATGTGGTAAAAATGTTAAATATAGCTGTTTCAGAGATCATTATGTTTTGCCTATGCTGTATCAAAATGTACAGCATAAAATTATTTACAGGAGATTTTTTAATCCATAGACTGAAGCCTATAAAAATGTACTAATAAATGTTATATAGTTTGTCCATTTTCTTAAACCACATTCATAAAGGTGTTACTTACAAAGAAATGCCTAATTCTTTTGATACTAGAATATTTTTTCCTTCTATTAGATAAAGATTTAATCAGATTGACATGATTTCTCTAAATTCTAATAAGGATAATAGACTAAGTTCTATAGACAACAATGCGTAGGATGCCAATTTTCCTACAAAGGCCAATTACAGATTCATGGACTTATTACATGCTCATGGACTTAACAATAGAGAAGGCAGATATTAATGTGTTCAACTGGCTTTGACTTTAGGACAGAGCTCCTCCTATTGCCAAATCCCAGAAAGAGAACTATTTCCCAATTCTTCCTCATAAGCCAAGCTGGACAACTGGTTTAGGATGAATGTAGAGGAAATAAATACACAAGGAGAATTATATCTTCTTTGTGGTGCTGAAGTCCATGATTATGTGGATAAACTGTGTCAAAAAAGACACAAGTTATCTTTTCTCATCTTTTGCTCAATGGTTAGAGACATTGTCTACTATAAATGCTCTATGTTTTCCACTTATATATAATAATAAAGAGGGGGGAAGAATACCCCTAGAAAGTGTTTTACTTATAAGCCTGTTAAGGAGCAGGCTGTTCATTGGTTAGAGATACTTTTCAGTGGCTGTAAAATTTCTAACTACAGATTTCTATACTATATAGTAATTGCTAAAGATATTTGCTCAGTCTCCTTCAATAAAAAAAATAATTTTGGGTTTTTTCTAAAAGACTAATCATAGCAAGCTTTTAATAAGGTGACCACCACAGGTCAACTTCAGTACTAAATGATTCTCTTGTCTAAGTTTTTGTTATTCAGAATACAACTGTTCTTTTGCTTGTGAAAGATCTACTCACTGCAGAAATAGGAGGAATTTGTCTGGTTTTACAGGAATGCTGCTGTTTTTATGCAAATCTGGCATTGTCTGGGATAAAGTCAAGAATTTACAAGAAAGAAGAAGAAAGGATTTTAATGGAGCCTTGCCTTACCTACTTCCCCTGCTGGGACCTTTAATTGGCTTACTAATCTTGCTATCACTAGGACCTTTCTTTTTTCATCAAACTAATGACCTTCCTCTGTCTACAAATAGATGCTCTAAGATTCAGTTTACCCAGGTCCATATTCTTAAACTTGAAATGGCTGATGATGAAAAATCACAGTCTACATAAATTAAAATTGCTGCTGAACTGGTTAGCCATAGACAGGTAAGATAACCTTGCATTCTAAGCACGGCCTGTCCCAACCTAAGACAGGAGCCCCACCATTCATTGCTGGGTCGTCCAGAGATGGGTAAGGGAGGGCTGAATGCTAGAGGATCAAGAGTCAACCTAAGACAGAGCAGAGATAATAGGGTCTCTGTATCCAAGACGGGTAAGACTTGTTTCCAGGGTTCCAACCTAACACAGGCACAGTCCCATATTGCTATTTAAAATATATAAGAAAGGGAAACCTGTGGGGAGCTGTTTATTGTGCCTTAAACTGTGTCAACATTGTTTTGAAGGTCTCTATCCTTCCCCCTACTAACCAATGCTAAGTTCATGTTTCTCTGCCAAACTTTCTCTCTCTTATATGTAGGCTTCCTCCTGGAGATCACATGACCCTTGCTGTGGCCAGGTTAACTAGCAACCTGGTTATGCTAATTCCTAAATAACCACTCATGCATCCTCTCCTGCGAGAGGATATTTAAGTACTGCCTGTTCTCTAATAAAATGAGTTTGATTGGAATACTGTCTTGCTCCATCCTTTGTATCTCTTGTTTGATTTTCATTCTCACCCCTTCTCTAGAGCTTTCACTGATGGACCTGCATACCGGGGCATTTGGTAATCATTTTTATTAATTGCAAACCTTACTCTATGAGCATATTGCATATTGGTCATATTCCCATTGGGTTATACTCATATTCATATATTCCCTCTTCCTCACCCCCATTCCACTGAAGGAAGTCCTTGGTGAGGTTATGGGTAATCATTGTGGGTCATGAATGTACTATTCTGTCTCTGTGAGAGTTAAAATATGGTAGGATACTTCTTATCCTTTGTCTCTTACCATCTTTTTAAAATTTTTATTATCAATAATTAGATATGATATGGTATACCAACAAATCTTATGGTGGCGCCCCCATTTCTCACCTCCCTGTCTCCAACCAACTGGAGGCCCTTCTTGGTGGGCTTACTGGATCAGTCCGTGGGGTAGAGATTTTTGATTAGCTCATGAGATAGCCTGGTTCCTCCCCCGATTTTGTGAGAGCTAGAAACAATTATCCCTTCCTGGGAGGGCATTGTAGGGAGGAAATTCCAGAGACTACAACAATATATGTATACTTTAAGACAGTCTAAAGAATATTTTTTGATAATGGATAGATAATAGGAGAAAATATAAACTATAAAACTAAAATTGTATAATTATGCATTAATTAAATACATTGCTTTTAAAAAGATTCAAACTTTAAGAAAAATGAAATGCACCAATAATTTCAGACTGTATGGACAGTACAATAATTAAAACACTAATTGCAAGCATGCATTATAGAAGTGAAAATTATCCAACCATTAATTAATAAGTACTCTTTTTATTTATTCACTTTTTAAATTTATTATCTTTAATTAGATATGCTGTATGAGCAAATCTTATGATGATACTCCCATTTCCCTCCTCCCTATCCTCAACCCAACGGGGGCCTTCCTTAGTGGGTATACTGGTTCAGTCCATGGGGGGCATGAATATTTCAGGAGGTAACCAGAATCCCCTATTTGTGTGTTGTTTCTGAGGGCAGCAATATTTCTGCATATCCTCTCCACTATGGCTCTTACAGTCTTTCTGTCCCTTCTTCCACTCAGTTCCCTGAGACATGGTGGGTGAGTTTTAAATCAGCTCTATTGTTGAATTCTTAATTGTCTCTGTACCACTGTTTTGGATTGTCTGGGCTCTCTGTGTTTGTCTCCTGGACCTATCCTGTGTTAATTAACTCACAGTGGTGGTAGGTCTCTAATTTATCAGCCACTCCCTCGAATGTTTCATTTGGGACTTTCATGATAGGCCTGGCGTAGTTCAACTCTTGTCAGGATGTCCACCACCATCCTGTGGTGACCATGGCTCTCTCACTGCCTTCTGAAAAATATAAATAGAATCTCCATCAGAGAGTGAGATCAGTATAGGTTAAATGCAAATCCCATTGCTAATTTGGTAAGATTCTATAGGGAGTAGCCTCTCTGTAGTTCTCTGGTAGTGGAAATTTTCCATTGGAGCCCAGGTATTTGGTCCCCATAGAATTATACCCTGGATCCCAGTTCCACTTAAGGGTTCTTTGTCACTGAGTATATCTGTTGGCCAATTTGAAAGCCGATGAATACTCCCCTAGGTTTTGGTGTCAATATTGAACAAACAATCACTTCTTGACTTGCTAATTTCTCCCATAGGGTACTGTGTTCAGCCTCCTAATGATATCTGTCTGACATTTATATCAGTGGTCACTGCTTACTCCAAATATCATTGACCAAATTTCCCCGGAAGCTCATGTAATCCTTTCTGGCATGACATATGTTACCATCTGTGAGCTGGATGCCATTACTACCACTTGTGACAAAGTAGAATATACACTAAACAATAATATATTTATATTATTCAAACTAACTTCATTTTTATGTTATTTTGTGCATTATTTGACATATAGTACTAGTCTTATTTTACTATTGTTTAACTGACAGTGTTTTGCACATATACCCAGAAGTTAACATCAAAATAAGTAGTGGAAAATCCTAGATCTCTGCAGCATTCAAGATAAAGTGAAACCATCAACTTTAGTGGCATCTGAATGTTGTGATCCACTTTGCTGCCATGCACATAATGGAAGCCACTATATTGTTTCAGCTCCTCACTGGAAAAGTGCAGGCCATTATGACAATTTAAAGAAATTAAATTAAATTAAATTAAAAAAATCAGAACAAAACCAAGCATTTTTTTTCAACTCACATTCTACCTACAGAAAATTTCAAGGCCTTTCCATTGGCTTAGAAAGACAGAGACAGACAGAGAGAGACAGACAGAGAGAAATAGAGAGAGAGAGAGAGAGAGAGAGACTTTGTTTTGTAGTTATATGAGCCCTAATGTCTATTACAATGCTTGTTGCATTCCTTTCGGTGCTTCTCTTAGTGAGTTCCTCAGACCAAAAGCTTTTTGTTTGAGGTCTGTTACTCCATTAAAATATCCTTTCAGCTTCTCCTTTGTGCACCTCTACAATTGCTAGAGGCCATATGTCATGGTTTGATCCAGGTGTCCCCCACAAACAAATGAGTGTGTTCTCAGTGATCGATCCTCAGCTGATGGCAGTTCGAGAATTAGAACCTCGCTAGAGCTGTGTTGTTGGGGGCGGTCCTATGGTGGTTATAAGCCAGCTTTCCCTTGCCAGTATTTGGCACACCTTCCTGCCACTGTTTCCAGTGCTGTGGCAGAGGTGATGTCCACCCCTCTGCTCATGCCGTCATTTTCCCTGCCAGGATGGAATCTCCCCTTGAGTCCATAAGCCAAATAAACCCATTCCTCCACAAGTTGCTTTTGTTTGGGTTCTTTCTGTACAGAAACTAGAAAGCTGACCACAACACCATATTTATATCATATGCTCAAAAGGAAGATAAGGTGATAAAAGTAAATGCAGACAAACAAGAGGGATCCATTTAGCTTTTACTAAATTATTCAATAAGATTTTTAAATATATATAAGAATAAAATTAATTACAAATATTTTTATTACATTTACATGTAATGGGTTTATTTTTATTTCTTTACTCATGTGTGTTTGTGTGTGTATATACGCCAAAGAATGTTGCCACTATAATTGAATACACACTTGTACTGCTTTTTAAATCCAGCTAATGTGAGTGTCCTGAGGAAGTGAACATAAGCTGGAAGGTTTTAAGAGCTCACCCATCTTTTCAGTCCAGATTTATTAAATAAATATTTTGAAATATTTTTAATGTCATTAGTATGAAGATAAGTACCACTCGTATAAAAATGTTGGGCTCTTTAAGGAAGTTTTTTAAGTCCTGGGGCCACAAAATTTAAGGATTGGTGCTGTCCAACATTTTAAATATGTGCAAATTGTAGTATCTGGATGGCAATGAGAAACTGTTTTCTAAAATTAACTATTTTTTTTAAAAAAATAACATCAGTATCTTAATCTTAGTTCTTTTTTGCATAGTATTAACTAATATTTGGCTTTCTTCATGGAATATGTCTGATTTATTTTTTCTTGGTAATTGTTTTTTTTTAATATATATTTATTGTCCATAATGTGTTACATTATTTAGTGGGCAAACCATGCGTGGTAATTGTTTTTGATGTTTTGGAAACAATCAGATGAAATACACTCTAAACCATAGCTCCCTCACTTACTAGAAGTGTAAGTGTGTGATAACTTTCACATCCTACTTAATTGACATCTTTATGTGTCAATTTCTATATTTAATATCTCAATGTGGTTTTGGTAATATATATTATTAAGATTTATATTCTTGACAGCTATTACTTTGTAAAAAGAAATATTACCAATCATAAAGACAATAATAGAGGTGAAGACAAAACAAAGATGAGTCTGGAAGGAATATTTTTCCATCAATTCAGCAGATATGATATTGATAGTAAGGCAATTCTTGTGTAAATCTTGAATCTCATGTTGAGGTTGCATTGACCAATTTTGCTCTCATGTTGTGAAAATCAGAGAAATATTTTATGTATGCTTAAAGAAACATTGATTGAAACTGGACTCTTACCTTCTTGTTTTACACAGGACAAATTTGTAGCCTGACACTCCTGTGAAATAATGTTCAGAAATTATTACATTTCATAAGCCATACCCTAACAGAACATTGAACTTAATTGCACTGAAGTTGTTCAATTTTTATACATCCTGGAACGTAGTAGGAGCATATCCCTCTTCCTGCTTAAATTCAGGCATGACCATCAACTTATCGGTCCAATACTTATGAGAATATATGTCTTACTGCTGTGTGGATGAATTTAAGGTTAAATCCACTATTTCATGATATCTTTTTTAATAACTCTTTAACAAATGATGCTTTTTACTTCAAAAAGTACAAATGCACAGCCTTTCCATCTCTCATGTCTTGAATCATGAAATATTCAAATAGAGAACAAGATTTTGCAGAGGTGTTTGGGTCTATAGTTTAATAGCATAAATGAGAAAGGAGCCCACATGCATTAATACAGAGAGGTGCACTGATTATGCAGCCATACTATATCTATCATACTGACTCTTAAAACTAAGCCCAGTAGTGGCACAAAAACTATGATAGTTAGAAACATATTACTTTAGGGTCCTACATCAATCAATGAATATCTGAGCCACACATAAAGTATATACTTCTATGATTCTTACCACAGATGGCTAATATATTCAGTGTAATATAGACATTACAACCTTCTTCCATTAGAAACATCTGATGGATTTAGTGCAGCTTTTTAAAGCTTTCATTTTTCAATTACTCTTTATCTTTCTAAAAAGGATATATTTTAAGTAAAGTAGGCTAAATTAGCCCATCTTACATGTGTCTTCCATCATCACCAGGGCAATAAAATACATAGTTGAAATTCATTCTCATGCATGCTTAAGGCTTAGAAAGATTATTGTATAATAGAGTCCAAATAAGGGGCTTTTGAAAATTAATCCAGCAAGAGTTGAAGTTCGAAAATGTATCATCTATTGAGTTATTGGGCATTATTTAGCCAGTTAGGTTTGGAAGGATTGTATAATGTTCTGAAAGCATGTGTGCTAAAGTGGATTAAGAACTCATTTTCTGCCAAAATGTGGTACATAAAAGCCTTTGCTGTAGATAAATGTGAGTGTTATTGCTCACCAAAGTCTTGTTTTAGGCAAACTTTTTTGTTTCATGCACACTTGTACATGTCTAATGCACTTCATATATAAGTAAGTGGCATTGATATCTATTTTTTACATTGAGAACATGTGGACAGTGAACTTAATATGATGTATTATTTGCATAACAACAAATGTGAGGTTATTTTTCCTTTGAACAAGAAGTATATGTATCCAGAGAAATGAAAATCTGTGTTTCAACACTAAAGGCCCTAGGTGGAGAGCTTCAGAATTGCTATATCCAAAATCAGAAAAAAAAAGTGGGGCATAGATTAGAGAAAGTGAACAGATTAAGGGAACCAAGCATTAATGCACAGTGGCAAATAGAGTGTTAATTATAGTGAGTTCAATATGACCCATCAGAAAGTTTCATTGTTTTATTGGTGGACACAAATATATTAATACCTATTACTTCATAAGCTGAAAACCTGATTAATACAATTTCACTTGCAACAGTGTTTCATGTTTCCCATTTTTCATTTTTTTAAATTTATTGTCCATAATGAGTTACAACATTTAGTGGGCAAACAATGAGTTGTTATCCCCAATTCCCTGCTGACCTCCCCTTTCCCCTCCACTGGATAACCTCCATGGGTCGTCTGGATCAGTCCTTGTGACAGGGGACCATGGATAGCCTAGTATTCAGCAAGGTTCTCCTGGCCATGCCTCTGGATATTCTCCCCTACCACGGCTCTTAAAATCTTTCCACCCGCTCTTCCGCTCAGTTCCCTGAGTTGTGGTGGATGAGTATTAAGGCTGCTTTAAGGTTGTGAGCTTAGGGGTCTTTGTGTTGAAATCATTGGTTTCTGTCTCACTGGCTTATCCTGTGTTGATTTAATGGCTGTGGCTGTGGGCCCCTTGTTCATCCCGTCATTCTCTGCGGGGTTCCATATGGATCCTCCACGGTATGACTGTGGTGGCTCCTCTCTTGCCAGAATCTCAGCTATCGGGCTAAGGTCAGTTGGTAGGGTTAGATGTGCCCCAGCTCTCTCGCTGCATCCCACTCCTTCGCTGGGTCCCTTTCAGGTCATCCCGCATCTCACTGGGCTCTTCTAATGCTTCCGGAGGAATCTCGTCCTGTGTCTGCCTCTAAGTACTTAGTAGTTGCTACTTTCATAGCTTCAGCGCCCTCGGCCATGCCCTGCTTTCTCCTCTTTCACGCCTCACTCTCCCCATTTTTCATTTTGATAAATTTCTTCTAGCATAGAATTCTTTTATGCTTTATGGATATTGATTGGACATATTAATTAACTATTCTCAGTAAACACATTAAATTTGTAATAAAACTTATCAAAGGTCATAGGATACTGCCAGACAATTCTATTCCATATCTCTGATATATTATCTTTATGCCAACATTTCAAGATTATATCTTATATCTTTTCAAATTTCTTTCTTACCATAGGTAGTAACTTCAATTGGTAATTCATGAATAAAATATATGGTTAAATGACTACTGTATTATGATGATTTATATCCTGCAAACCTGTATCTATTTGTATATCATTTTTCTGTCATCTATCATTTTCATACATTATTCCATATATTTTGTTTTGGGTGGCATGGTCTTTATGTTTAGCCCAGCTAAACTGTATGTCATGATTCTTTTTTCTCAATGTCTCATATGCTGGCATAAATTAAGATGTTTGACATCCTACTTGTTAATTTTTTAGTTTAAGATGTTTATGTTTTTAGTTTGATAGAGATTCAGGTATCCTTCATTCTGCCATTTTAACATACACATTGTTTTTTTTCCATCCTCTATGCTCTCTACAAATCCCCTCCCCAACCCAATTCTCTCAATTGCAGTATCCTATCCCCTTCTATTCACTGGTCACATGTTCCATATAAAGACACACCTCCATCTGTTGCAACAGCTTTGGTCATATTCAAGGATTCTACTCCTACATACTGATGTTGTCACAGTCAGCCACACTCTGCTGGGATGAATCTTCAAACCAGGCACAATTTGGGGGAGGAAGGTATTTATCGAAACTACAGATTGAGGGGCAGTTCTGTACCAGTGAAAGAGGTTGGCCCTCTTTCACAGGTCCAAACAGAGAGAAAAACCAATCACCCATACCACACACACAAAACAGCAAACAGGCAGGGGGGGAAAGAAGAGAATTTCTTCCCTTTGATGTAGCCTTAGGGTGGGGTCTTAAAACCCTATCCCAGACTTAATGGCTTCCTGAGTCTCTGAAATTTCATTACTGAATGGCCCACACAGGAAAGGATGTTTACTTCCAGCTTCTTTGATCTTCTTTACATCCGGCACTTTGCTGAGAGGCTGCCATCCTGTAAATATCCTCAGAGATTTACCCAAGGTAATTAAAAAGATCCAAGTTGACAACAAAACCTAACCATCACACTTCCACCCCTTGTCAACTTGACATCAAACCATATCTCCTTACATCATGCTTAATTCCTAAATGAAGACAGTAACAAGATCATAATTCTGCCTAAAATTATATAGCACTCCCACATATAACTGAAGACATGAAATCCCCCCCCCCAATATATGGCAAGGTCTCTGAACTGCGAGTTTTGTAAACCAAAACAAGTTACATGCTTTTAACATATAATGGCACAAAACAGATATTTCCAACTGCTATGAGGCATAACAATACTGGAACAATGCAAACTCAACAACCATTAGGCAAACACCAGCAGTTCAAGTCCCATAGCAAAACCAATGGCTCAGTCTCCAGATCTTTCAATTCTGTCCCTCCAACTTAGCTGAAAAATATGAGTCTGTGCTATGAAAATGTACCTAATATCAGTAAGGCTTTCATTGATAAGTTGACAAATCTTATAGTATTTGAAATCAAACTTCCCTAGAAAGCAACTACAAAATGGTTATTGAATGCAGTGTTTATCATAAAAATAGTGTGTGATACTCATATTAAGAAGTTATACTGCATTTATACTTCCGTGTTTCATGGATGAAGGGCAGTAAATAGAGTATGGTCTTCTTTATTTACATGTGCTTAAGTTAAAGTTGAGATATGCTAGATATATCTCTGAATAAATTTGTCCCTTCAGTTTTGGTATTATTGATAATAACATTTTTGTAAATATGTCTTGATCATGCATTGAAGAATAAACACATAGACAACTCTACAAGGAATTTACACAGTGTGATGGTTAGGATTTGTTGTCAAATTGATCATTGTAATTATCTTGTGTAGGTCTCTGAGGATGTTTACAGGAAGGAAGCTGCTCAGTAGGGGGCAAGATATAAAGAAGCTCAAAGAAGCTAGAAGTAAACATCCTTTCCTGTATGGGCAGTGCATGAAGGAAATTCTAGAGAGTCATGAAGCCATTAAGTCTGGGGTAGGGTTGCAAGACCCCACCCTAAGGCTATGTAAAGTGGAAGGAAGAATTCTCTCCTTGCACCCCTGCCTGTTCCCTATTCTGTGTGCATGGTGTAGGTGATGGGTTTTTCTCTCTGCTCAGACCTATGAAAAGGACCAGCCTCTTTCACTGTCACGGAACTTCCCCTCAATCTGTAGTTTCAATGAATACTTTCCTCCCCCAAATTGTGCCTGGTTTGAAGATTCATCCCAGCATTTTGTGGCTATGACATATTCGGTACCAGGAGAGCAGTGATTCGCTGAGATGAATCTAACCATGTGGATTCTGATGTCTGGAACTTGTGTGCTGGAAGAATGGACATGGACTTATTACTTGCACCTGAAGATGCCTTCCAGAGTGGTAAGCCAAGTTTTATAGACTATTCTGGTGAACATTTGGGAATGCTCAGTGCAGAGAAAACTGCATCTGGAGGCTTGGCTTCTGAATGTCCTACAGGGAAGGAGAGACTGCAGAAAACCTTAATGGAAGTGTGTGCCTAGGTCAAATGGTGGATGAGCCCTACTGCCCTTGCCCAGAGAGTTTGACCAAGGTTAAATTTAAGTAATGAACTGTGTATTTGGCTATGGATATGGGACTGAGAATTTAAGATTTGAAGTTAGATAAACCTCAAGGCCAGTTTAACTTACTGGCAGAGACTGGCTTTTGATTATGGCCCAACTGCTTTACATTTCTTGTTTTAAGCATTCTGGTGGCTTCTGGTATTGGTGCCAACTGCCTCGCTGTGGGGAAGTCCTGGTTCCACATGGTTTGCCTGGCAGTCCAGCTGCCTGCAGTTGCTGGGGTCCATGATTTCAGGCACCGGTGTTGGCTGCTTGGTTGTGGGCCAGCGGCCACCAGGTGAGATCTGCTCTGCAGTGCAGCTCTTTTTGTTTGCCTGCTGTGCCAGGTGCTGCTGCAGAGAAGGCTGTGGGTGAGGCAATGGGAAAGGTGGCAGTTGCTGGTTTGTGGACCTGGCAGAGAGGGAGCAGGTGACCTCTGGGTGGCAGCATGCCAGTGGACCTGAGTACCCATGGGAGTTTTGGGGAGAACACTCCCTAAAGAGCTCCACTCATGGGCAGCGGCTCTCTGTGTTCCTGCTCTGAGAGTATGACAGAGGATAATCCCCTGGGGAACACTGCTGTAGGTGTCCCCATGTTTTAGTGCTCAGCTCATTTCTCTGGAGAGTCACAGGCAGAGTTACCAAGGAGAGTGTGGTGGAAAGGCTTCTCTCTCCTCTCCCGTATCAATTCCATTGGTTATATAGAGAAAAAGGGGAGATGCAGGGACAGAAATGTACAAAAGAGATTGGCAGTAGTTAGTGACCTGCGAATGCCTGCTTTCCATAGATCAGTCCCAAGTGGACGTGACCTTAGGGCCATATCAAATGGCAAAGGAACTGACACCTTAGACTCTATTGTCCAAGCACAATGGGTGTGAGAATGGTGGATTCATTGTGGCTTAGCACTGTGGCTTGCTTAGGGAGCAAGAAATTTTAGGGTTAAGGGGGGAGGTGACAAAATGCCTGCTGGATATACTGGGATTTCAGCCTGTTCTCAACTTCCATTATAATCCTATGCTCTCCGTGTACCTTTAGCAGTGTCCAACATACATTGAAACAATGGAGAGATGCCTGAGGTTTTTCCACCCAGGAAGGACAGAAAGATGGACTATGCAAACTCTTGAAAGGAAATTGATGACAGAAAGGAATATGCTCTTGAAAGCCACATGTATTTTTTCCCTGGATTAACAACAAGGCTGTGTCCTGCATACCTGGTATTGCATTTTGGAAGCATTAGGAATGCATGCGTGGAGTGAGTCATGAAGTGCACAGAGTTCCAGGAGCCACTACTGAAATGCAGTATTTGGAACAGGGCGCAAAGTCCCTGATTGGCAAGTGAAGTCATTGGAAGGTGGACCGTGGTTTGCCATGGATACCCAGAGATATTTTGGCCATACCAGGGTTTTGCAAGGGCTACCATGGAGTGCTGTTGGCTTTGGATGGATGTTTGTCCCAGATACTCAGGCACATTGGAGAGAAAGAATCAGAAAATCTGAAGACTGTCAGTCGCTGGTTGTGCTACGGGACTTAAAATGCAGATGTGGATGTTTGCTGATGTTTGTTGAGCTTGCAATGGCCCAGTCTTTCCTAGTTATGCCTCATAGCAGTTGGAAATGTTTGCTCTGCACCATTATATGTTAAACGCATGTAACTTGTTTTGGTTTACAAAACTTGCAGATCAGGGACCTTGCCTTATGTTGGTGGGAGATTATATGTCTGTTTTTGTATGTGGGAGAATTGTATAATTTTAGGCAGAATTATGATCTTGTCTTCATTTAGGAATTAAGCATGATATAAGGAGATATGGTTTGATGTCAAGTTGACAAGGGGTGGACTTGTGATGGTTAAGTTTTGTTGTCAACTTGATCACTTTAATTATCTTGGGTAGGTCTCTGAGCATATTTACAGGAAGACAGCCTCTCAGTAGGGGGCAAGATGTAAAGAAGCTCAAGGGAGGTAGAAGTAAACATCCTTTCCTGTGTGGGCAGTGCAGGAAGGAAATTCCAGAGACTCAGGAAGCCATTAAGTCTGGGTAGGGTTGCAAGACCCCACCCTAAGGCTATATAAAGGGGAAGAAATTCTCTCCTTGCTCTCCTGCTTGATCCCTGTTCTGTGTGTATCATTTAGGTGATGGGTTTTTCTCTCTGCTCGGACCTGTGAAAGGGGCCAGCCTCTTTCACTATTACGGAACTTCCCCTCAATCTGTTGTTTCAATGAATACTTTCCTCCCCCAAATTGTGCCTGGTTTGAAGATTCATCCCAGCAGTGTGTGGCTGAGTATTAAACACACCCATGGGATTACTGAGATTTACTTTGACATATTAGACAAATAAATATTTTGCCTTCTTTGATGCAAAAATAATTTCCTAGTATGACAGTGCTTCATATAATAAAAGTTTAAGAACATATATAGTGCATTTTCTTCTGCTAATGGAACCCTTAACAGTAAACATCAATAATTTTGGGTTATTAATTTATCCAATACAACTTTTAAAATATTGTGTGAGATGCCTAAAATGTAAAGAAGCAAATGTATAAAATGGTGAATAATATAATGGTCCAAAATCTTCAAAAAAGGAGTGGAGAGATTTCTCAGTGTTAAAGGCACTTGCCTGCAAATGCTAAAGACCCCAGTTCAATTCCCTAGCACCCATGTAAAGCCAGATGCACAAGTTGATGCATACATCTAGTTTGTAGTTGATGGTGGTTGGAGGCCCTGGGATACCCATTCTCTCCTCTCTCTCTCTGTAAATACATTTTTTAAAAGTTCAAAATAAGCAATATTTCTACCATTTTTCAAATTATGGTGATGCAAAAAGAGTAATACCTAAACGGTTACTTGGGTTTTGCCAATGTACATAAATATTTTTCTTCTAATTCATGATTTGATCTCTATATATTTAAGGGAAATAATGCAAATATGAAAGACCATCATCCCTTTCAAATTCAGGAGGACATAGAGTTTCCTTATGTAGCTATGATTTAGGTCCATATGAATTAGACAGGTCCTTCTCTTAGTCATACTTATCAGGATTCTCTTCATCTAAAAACATGGCTGAATACAATCATTTATGTTACTGTCATGGATCTGAAGCTGGAAAGAAGAAGAGTGATATACTTCCTTAAAGGAGGAGTAAAGAAAACTCCAATGAATAACCTTATATTCTGTGGCCCTTGGTCTTTAAATTCCTATGAATTTTGAAGAAAAATGATCATCCTTTGGACTAAGTGGTTAAAGGTGCTTGAGTGCAAAGCCAGCCAGATCGGCTTCAATTTCCAAAACACCCACATAAATTCAGGTGGACATTCATTTGCAGTACCAAGAGACTTGGGATATACCCCCACACATAAGAAAAAGTAAATTTTTAAGTGCATGTATCTTTTCAATTAAAAGAAGTGAAAACTGAGGAGGCTGAGGGAAAAGAATTGGCATGAATTTTAAGCTAGCTTGGGCTACAGATTGAGTTCCAGTGATTCTGGGCTAGAGTGAGATCTTATCTCACAAAAAAAACCTCTAAAATATTATGTGGATAAATGTAAGTGAAAAGAATGATTTGACTATCTTAAAATTTAATATATTGGTACAAAGCCAAAAAAGAGGAAAAAAGTATCTTATTTGGCATAGATAATTAAAACAAGCAATTATCGGCTTCCGGTTCAAGATGGCTGACTAGCAGACACGCCACATCCCTTGGGAAACAAGGGTCAGGGTTTTCAGCAGGGATCCAGGTTGTGGTCATAAGCTGCAGTCACGCTCTGAGCTGCAGATACCTCCCAGCAAAGGATTCTCACCAGCGCTCGCCAGAGGCAATTGTGTTTGTATTTTTCAGGATGCAGCGAGAGAGCTAGGGCCCATCTAATCCTACCAACCGACCGTAGGCTGATAGCTGAGATTCTGGCGAGAGAGGACCCACCACAGTCATATTGTGGAGGATCCAAATGAAACCCCACAGAGAATGACGGGATGAACAAGGACCCCACTGCCACAGCTATTAAATCAACACAGGATAAGCCAGTGAGACAGAAACCAACGATTTTGACACAAAGACCCCTGAGCTCACAACCTTAAAGCAGCCTTAATACTCATCCACCACGACTCAGGGACCTATGCAGAAGAGGGGGCGGAACGATTGTGAGAGCCGTGGTGGGGGAGATTATCCAGAGGCATGGCCAGGAGAACCTGGCTGAATACTAGGCTATCCATGGACCCTGTCACAAGGACTGATCCAGACGACCCATGGAGGAGGTTATCCAGTGGAGGGGAAAGGGGAGGTCAGCGGGGAATTGGCGATAACAACTCATTGTTTGCCCACTAAATGTTGTAACTCATTATGGACAATAAAAAATAGCATCTTAAAAAAAAAGAAAAAAAAGAAGTGAAAACTGCCTTTTTCTAGGGAAATAAATTTAAATAGTTGTGAATCTGTTTGCATTAGTCATAAACGCTGCTGTATTCTTAAAGTATGTTATATGTATTGTCAAAAATGTTCAAGATACTCTGTGGGATTCATAACGGTATCCAATACACAGATGGAAGCAAGTGCAGTGCTGGAAGACACAACATAAGCTGCCAGGGGAAATTGGTCAATGATATTTGGAGAAAGCAGAAACCACTGATACAAAATGCAGACCGTTGCCATGAGAAGGCTGAACACACTTCCTTCTGAGAGATCAACAGACCAAGAAATGATCACTGGTGCAATATAGGTGCCAAAACCTGGGTTTGGGGATTATTCAGTAGATTTAAAATTGGCCAAAAAAAAAAAATCTACTCAGTGACAAGGAACCCTTAACTGGAATTGGGACCCAGGGCAAAATCCTACAAGAACCAAAAACTGGGGCTCCAAAAAGAAATCCCCATTACCAGATAACTACAGAGAGGCTAATTTCAATAGAATTTTTCCAAATTAGAAATGTGTGTCTCATTTAATCTATACTGATCTCACACTCTGAAGGAGATTCTGTTTGTATTTTTCAGAAGGCAGGGAGGGAGCTGTCCTCATTCCAACACCACCGATGAATTGCAGGTGGAAAGCTGATATCCCAGCATGAGATGTACCACCCAAAGCCTATCATGTAGGCCCCAATTGAAAAACTTGAGAGAGTGTTGGGGCAAGAAAAAGACCTGTAACTACAGCCAATCAGCCAACCTAGGATAAGGCAGCGAGAAGACACCAATGACATCAAATACAACTTAAAGTAGAAACCTAGAAACTCTTAAATTCACAACAATAAAACAGACTTAAAACTCACCCTTCTTGACTCAGGGAACTGAGTGGAAGAAGGTGTAGAAAGATTGTAAGAGCCATGGTGGGAGACATTACCCAGAGACATTACCCCCCTCAGCTACAACAAATAAAATGGAGGCACCTGGCTGCCTCTTGTGCTATCGATAACCCCTTACCACATGGATTGATCCATTGTGCCTACTGAGGAAGATACACAGTGGATTAGGGACAGGGAGGAGGGAAATGGGAATATCAACAAAATGTGCGCTCATTCAATGTATCTAATTTTGGAAAATAAAGAACAAAAATCTACAGTGAACCATTGAAAGATGTCAAATATTGATGAGAAATTAATAAACTACATTTGATTTTTTTTCTTTCAAAAAATGTTTAAAGAAATTATGAAAGCCTTAAACTTGGCAAACCATGATCTTTTACTGGCTTGATTTTCCTCTCCTTATAGTATTTTAATTTATTTTATTTTTTTAATAAACCAAAACTTGGTGGGTAATCAACAGCTTTCAGATTGGCTAAGAGATACACTCAATGACAAGGAACCCTTAACTGGAACTGGGTTCCATGGAAAAATCTTATGTGAACCAACAACCTGGGCTCCAAGGGAAAATTCCCCTTACCAGAGAGCAACAGTGAGGCTATACCCGTTAGAATATTGCCAAATTAGCAAAGTTTTTCTCATGTAACCTATACAGATCTCTCTCTCTCTCTCTCTAATGGAGATTGTTTTTATTTTTCAGAAGGCAGTGATTGCAATGTAGAACCCAATTCCATCAAGAAGCTATGGGATGATGGCTGACATCCTTGCATGAGATGAACTACCCTGGCCTATCATCTAGGCCCCAAATGAAGCCTAGAGAAAGTTGCAAGATAAAAAAGAGACCTAGTGCAATAGAAAGTCAGATAACCTATGAAAATTAAGTGGGGACAGATACCAACAATACTTAACACAACCCAAAGCAGAATTCCAGAGACACTTAAGATCTCAACAATGAAGCAGACTTAAAACACCCCCACCATGACTTAGGGAACTGATAGGAAGAGGTTGGTGGAAAGCATGTAAGAGCCATGGTGGGTAAGAATATCCAGAGACATTGACTCCCCTTAGCAACAAAAAACAAAGGGGGGTTGGTGGAATTGGCTACCTCTTGTAAAATTCATTAACCCCTATCCTATGGATTTATCCAGTATGCTGACTGAGGAGAATCCCCAGTGGATTGTGTTGGGGGGCCGCAGACTTCTGGCCTAGCCCATCTCACTGGCCAGCAGGAGAAAGGGCTCCATTGGGGTGAGGCATACGGTAGGACAGACACACACGACCGGGAGAGATGTCCGGCAAATATCACTTTACTTGAGCACCCAAAGCCCTTTTATAACCCAATGCTGCATTGTCCCACCTATTCCCCTTAAGCAATAGGATTCAAACTTTTTGGTGGGAGGCAACCAGCAAAGTACAGCAGAGAAAAGTAAGCCTCCCTAGGGTGCATTGTTTTACAGCCAAACAGCAGGATAGTTGGTTACATCACCAGTAAAGTGAAACCTAACAACCAGGAACAAAGCTTACCAGCTACATGGAACTCAGGAAGCAAGAATAAAGCATATTCTAAAACTTAGCTTAAGATTGCTCAGTCAGGCTGGGGACCAACAGATTGAGGACAGGTAGGAGGGAAATGGGGTTACTATCATAAGATTTGTCCATACAGTATATCTAATTATGGATAATAAAGATATTTTGAAAAAAGAAAACAAATCACAGGACATTCAATAGGGCACCTATGCTAATATCCATTTGCTGAAAGCTGTCAAGTGACATTGTCATATTTCAAAATAATTTGGCATGCTTGCAACACAGCCCACCTTTTGGTTTAATTCAATAATGTCTTTATTCCTAACTCAAAAGTATCATTAAGAAGGCAAGGGTTCATTGTCAGTTAAAGTTATATTTAGAGTTCTTAGCAATGTACAAACAATAGAAGTGGTGGTCAGTATATGTTTACTATTTATAGAAATATAATAATTTACTCTAAAATATTAAGCTTTGACTTAAAAATTTACTACATATTCAGTGTCAAAGTTTTAGAATTTACAGATGGTAGAAAAAATTAAAAGAGAGTTCTGTCTAATTCTAAGAATTCTAAAAAAGGTTTACACTCAATTATGGGTACATTCTGTTGTTAAAAAATATCCAATCAACCTTCTTGACTGGTTTATTGAATATTAATTAACTATGAGAATATTGGCCATTAGAAACCACTAATGGCCATTACAGTGATGGATGAAATTATTTTATTTAAAGTCCAAACTTTAAGGATTAATATAATGTTTTAAGATAGATAAAGAAGTGATAGGTGAGATGAATGATTGATTTGTTCTATAGTATCCTTTATTGAAAAATTAAAATGTACTTATCTAGCATGGTAATGCTATTTACACAAAGCACAAGTCTAGAACAATTATTTTCAAATAATTTCACTGTTTAGAACTAAGACCTTATTTCATCAAGGAGATCTGGCAATTTCTTTATTGTACAATGTATATATTTGAGACTATTGAAAACAGGAAAGATGTATCCTGAAATATCCTGTTTCAATCAAGGAAGTTAAAGACTGAAGATTTTTCAAGTTGAACTGAATGCATTTTGCATCATTAGATGGACATGAGTTTGTGGGGGAAGAGGGGCAATATAAAAGTTTGAATGTAAAATGTTTCCATGAGCCTCATGTGTTTGTGATCAAGCCTCATATTTAGCACCCAAATGGTAGAGCTTTGGGAGGAATAGTCTTACTGAAGGAGATATTTCACTATGAGTCTTTGGATTTTATAGTACAGACCCAATGATCAGTGCTAGCAAGCTCAATTTCTATGATTCCTCCCTACTGCTATGGACAAGAGATGCATGGAAGACAGTTCTTGCTATGGTTTCCCCACCACAATTAAACTTCCCCTCAAAATTTTAAGCTAGAAATAATACTTCCTTCAAAGAGCTGTTTCTGGCTGGGGGTTTCGTTCCAGCAGTGAGAATATACTGCTACCAATTCTTTTTTATAGAGCAGGCTTCAGGTCAAGAGAAGAGCAGTTGGTTCCCCTCATTAGAGTCATTCTACTATTGGTGCAAAATTTAACTGTTCAGGAGGACCACCAAGCCTGTGAACCCCAACTTTGGTTATCTTTATAACTATTTTAGAAAGGAGTAGATAAGGTAGGTTTTGAGAAAAATAAATTATAAATTATTAAATTTATTTAGGGAGAATACATGAGATGTGAGGGCTATTGTAGGGGAGATTGAGATCCATGGAGGATGCTAGCTGAGAAACTGAAGCCAGAGGAGAATTAAGATGAAACATTGCTCCCCTCAGTAACAACATACAAAGAGGTGGTGGGAACGGCTTGACACCTAGGCTATCCATAATCCCCTCCACCATGGACTGATCCAGTTTGCCCACAGAGGAGGATACCCAGCTGATTGGGGACACAGGACAGGGGAATTGGGGAACTGGGGATACCAACTCATTATTTGCTCACTCAGTGTATCTAAGTATGGATAATAAAGAAAATAAATAAATAAAAACATGTTTTAATAAAAACAATCACTCAATGTATCTAAGTATGGATAATAAAATAAATAAATAAAAATATGTTTTAATAAAAACAATCTAGGGAGAAGGCTGGCTGAAAAAGGGATATGGAGAGGGGAGACAGGACAGATATTTACACATGGACATCAAAGCCTAAGAACCAAAAGATCCCCTTCAAATAAAATACTAGTGAGTATTAAGAAATATGGAGAGACTCGGGCTGGAGAGATGGCTTAGTGGTTAAGGCACTTGCCTCCAGTGCCTAAGGCCCTAAGTTCAATTCCCCAGGACCCACATAAGCAGACCCACAAGGTGGTGGCCCTGGTGCTTTCTCTGTCTGTCTGTCTGTCCCTCTCTCTCTGTCTTTCTCTCTCTCTCTCTCTCTTTCTCTCTCTGTATTTCTCTGCTTGAAAATGAATAAATAAAATATTAAAAAAAAGAAATATGGAGAGACTCAGAGAACAAAGAAAAATTATACACATAATCAAAGTAAAAATGTACCACAAAGCATGACACAGATGGAAAACAAGCGCGAGAAACACCCAGATAATTACTCCTTTCTTCCTAGTCAGGCTGGAGAGAGTCAGACTTACATGCATTTTCTGGCCAGGCCACATGTTTTATATTCTGCCCGTTGCTATTTGTTCCTCTGCTTGTTGACTTTTTTTTTGTTTTTTTTTAAATATATATTTATTGTCCATAATTAGTTACATTATTTAGTGGGCAAACCATGCGTTGTTATCCCGAATTCCCCAATTCCCCCCCTCCCCATCCCTGATCAGTTGTATATCCTCCTCCGTGGGCTGTCTGTATTAGTCCTTGTGGCAAGGGATCCTGTATATCTTAGTACTCATCCCGGTCTTCCTGGCCCAAGTGTGTTGTTAC